>CM038673.1:436598502-436751172 GCA_021605145.1 Aegilops bicornis | reverse complement strand
TTGGTACACACGGACTCCCCGTAGTCTTGCGCATCCATTCCCCCCATCCACGGCGGCGACTGACCTCTCCTTGCCGGCGAATCGCCGGCGCATCACCGCCCCTCCTCTGTTTCTCCCTCTATCTCTCTCTTTAAAACTGACAGTGGGGGCCCACTGTCAGCCACTCACCCACTCCCGAAGTGGTATAAGTGGTGGATCCCCGCGGAAATGCGCCTTCGACGTCACCCCCCCTCTATTTTCTTTTTATTTGATTTTAATTCAAATATTGACCAGAAACTTTGACCAGCCACAGCTTCTAAACCATAAGTCCAAATGAATTGATTCTTTTTGCATTGTGTTTGTCTTGGAATTATCTAGCAGCACACAAAAGTTGAGATTTTTCTCTGCTGTCTAGAATTTCTGGTGAATTTCGGAAGTGTTCTTGATATTTTCTTTTTGTGGTTTTATTTATATTCAGAGGAAGAACCTTGCCTTGAAGGAAACCAGGAGGAGTGACCCTCCTCTGTGCTAAGGCAAGCCACACAAATATTTGCATGGTGTCATTTCAATATTTATGATTTTCCAACTTGAATATGAGTTATTCATGCATTTAATTATTTAAATGAATAATGTTTATGCTAGTTTACTTTTCATGCTTGAAGTGCCTAGTTTACGATGAGTGTTTGAATGCATGGACTAGTATGAGGCGGTAGAAGTATTTTGATAGTATGGTTATGATTTGGGTATGATCGGTATCATTTTCATATAGGAGTTATTGATTTTAATATGTTAATGGCATAACTAAAAATGATGAGATAGAAAACCAGTGCAGTTGAAACCAGTGAGTTAAAGTGATGAGTAGTGCAACTAGCATGATTCTATGATGTTGATCCGTTTACTTTCGTGCTATCTATCTATACCTATACTAATTAGCGACTCCCAAGAAATTACCACGTTAATCAGTAAATAGGAACCGTTAATCTGGTGGGACCGTGTTATTACGGTGCAGATCAACCGTATTTTTTTTAAGATCAACGTAATTTTTTTTAAGATATAGATCAACCATTTTTTTTGAGTGGTAGATCAACCATATAAATCAATTACAAATCCCAACCGCATGCTATCACGATTGCACGATATATCTACTCAGTATATAGCCATCAAAATTGTGTAAAAAAATGCCCTCAAAATCCCTCAAAAAAGTCTATCTTCTCCACGTCTCTTACTCTCCATGTAAAAAAAACAACCGTGTGCCATAGTATCTCCTCCTCCCTATGGTCTCCTCCTCACGTTCTCTCCTCCCCATGTCTCCTACTCCCCATGGTCTCCTCCTCCCCAGAGAAAGGAAATCAATCATATCTCTCAAATTGGAGCAAAGAAATTAGGAAATTGATCTTGTGCGCTCACGCCATGGAATCTCTCATCCTCCTCCCATGGATAAAACAAACAAATCTCTCTCAAATTGGAGCAACCAAGTTGGGGAATAGATCATGTTCGTCATTTTTTTTGTTTTTTTCCTGATTTAACATTTGAATCGACCTTATCTTTTTAATTGCATTAGGATTCATGTTTTCTACTGCGTCCTTTGACAGTCCTAGGATTCAATCCTAGGTTTGCTGACGTACACTCTTTGGGCACTTCATGGAGATCACGACGGGCAGAACCAAGCCCATGACGCCATCTTATAAATTAATCGCAGCCTGACACAAACAATCTACACATCAAGGAGGCTCCTATCGGTCGTGAACATCGACGGTGGTGAACCTTCTCCTGTTTGGTACGTAAGCTTCGTCGTTGCCCAGTTTTTCAGAGATTGTTTGTTTCGTTGGTTAATTCAAAATTTTAGGGTATTTACTTCATATTGCTTATGAACTTCATGATTGGCTAAGAAATCTTTCTTCGCAAGTGAAGCCTTGGATTTGCAGGAGACTAAGAAATTACTAAGCAACAAAATTATGCTTGCTTACAATTCAAATTACTTTTGTGGCTTTACGGCCCAGTTACGAGAGAGATTATTTGTTTCGTTGGCTCAATCAAATTGTTAGGCTTTGGACTTCATACTACATGCAAATTGCATGGCCACCAATATGTAATCTTCTGAAAATTGTGTTTTTATAGGTCAACTTCTTTTGTTTACCTTCAAAACAATGGCATACGATATGCTCCATGAGATTAGCAATCGGAAAGGATTCTGGAAAGTCAAGGTCAGAATAATTAGGCTATGGGATGCCATTAATCTCAACAACAATGAACTTATTAGCCTTGACATGATACTACTTGATGAAGAGGTTAGCTTAATGATGAAACTTTATGAATTTCCAACATAAATACACTATTGTGAGTTGTAGTATACTATAATATTGATGCATCTTCTCGTTGCCTTTGTAATGTTTGAGGTACTATGATACATGGCAAGGTAATGAAGCATATGGTTAACAAGTTCAGACCATTGATCCGAGAAGGTTTAGTCTACATGATATCAAATTTTAAGGTTATGTGTGCAATGAATTTCCGCCCAGTTGAAAGCGAAAAGGTTCTAAATTTCTTGCACACGACAAAAATTCAAGAGATAAAAGGTCAAAAAAATATCAAAATAGCAGAACAAAGCTTCACGTTTTGTCTTTGTTGAAGTTCTTTCCACAAGAGACAACCAAAAGATTTACTTATCTAGTATGATTTAATTTGTTTCAATTATTAACTTCCATGTATTATGCATATTAATACCACTTTATTAGCAGATGTCATTGGCATAGCAAGTTACATAGGACATATTGAAGAAACACAGACAACCCACGGGATTTCAAAGATTCGAGATATTGTGCTTCGGATTGAGTAAGTACACTAAAAACAATTAGACAAGTACAATTATCGTGGATGCCAATAGATATTTCTCTTGGAATATGGAGGGATCAAAAAATTAATATTAGACTATGGGGTAATAAGATTGGTCAAATTGATGAAGATTCTTTCGGGCGTGTGGTCATCGTAACATCAACTACTGTTAGAAAACTCAAAGGTTTGTATTCGTATTAACAATGGGCAAGTATTTCTGGGCATGTCGTTTTATATACATAATCTAATATATCAAGTGCATGCAGAGTACTCGCTGTCATCTACAGGTGCGACCAGAGTTTACATCGATTTGTGTATCCCTGAAACAAATGAGCTTCAAACGAGGTGAAACAATTTTTTTGCAGTAATATGAAAAACATGTTCTACTACATACATGGATACTTATCTCATGCAAAACAGGTATTGCTTGCAAGATGATATGGTATATGAAATAGAGCCGGAAGCCCATTTGCAAGGCACAATTCAAGAACAGATGCTCTATAACAGAAGAACCCTAAAAGAAATAATGGAAATTACATATGAATCTGAAAAACAGGTATTTATAGTTAGTATTATATTATTTTCTCATAGATTTTATGTGCTAATTTAACCTGTAATGGACAGGAAAAGTTCTATACTGCAGAAGCGATGATTAAGTCAATTAATACATCGGATGAGTGGTACTACATAGGATGCCGTAAATGCAACAAAAAGTACAGAAACAAGGGAACCACTTCTACAGTCAAATGTGAAAAAGAACCTGAGAAGATATGTCCAAGGTGAATTTAATACTATCTCATTCTTTAGTTAGTAAATTAACCTGCACTAACCACATGTTCCATTTTATTACTAGGTACAAACTGAAATTAGAGATATGTGATCTGAGTGCAACAACAACTTGTACCATGTTTGAGGCAGAAGCAAAAAAATTGATTAAGCAATCTGCAAGTGTTTTTATAGAGAGGGATGATTGTGATATCCATGAGCAGACAAAACAAATCCATAAAATATGTGGGCAAAGATTGATTTTTCAATTCAGATTGAATGACTATAATTTGAAGTACGGTTATCAAGAATACACTGTTCATAGAATCTTTTTCGTAGATTCTGAAAAAGATACATCAGTAAATCATTCAAATGTTGAGCAGGTATCATCTATTTCTACTACAATGCTCTATATTATTTTGTATCTGCATGCCATATTTTATAATGAATGTTGAGGGCACTTTACCCAAATTGAAATGTTTTGGTATAAGCCCCTTCATCGACACACTCAATGTCTTGAATGGGCAGATGGAGGATGATAAACCCATTCTAACAGACACTAAAAAGACTAGGAGGACTAGGAACACACGTCATGTTGTACATTCTAATGAAGAATCAGAAAATCTAGATAGTCAAGAGAAAGATGAATTCATATCTGTTGTTGATAAGGAATCTAAGAAAAAGGGAATTCAGAAAGATAGCCATGTAAGTTTTTTGCTGCATTTGCTTATTCTTTCATAGTTACGCAAGTCACTAATTGTTACAAATGTTTTGGCGAGAACAAGCGGACAAGTTATCGATTATGAAAACTATAAAGCAAGAACCAGAGGATGGTGAACCCACTATTAACCAGACTAAAAGGGGTAGGAGAAGTAGCACAACTCATGTTGTACACCTTGATGAAGAACCAAAAACTGAAGGTAGTCAGGAAATAATGAAATCAAAATCTATGGAAGCAGGCCCCAAGAGGAAACGCGCCGTAACTCGCAAATGTGCTGGTATTGATAGCAAACAAGTAAAGAATGACCATGTCACGCCCAAGATGTGACCCTATCCTAAAGGAACTCGAAGGTCCCAGCAAGGATAGAAGCGCATCTTGAAGACACTTTGCAAGGTGGATATCATTACATCAACATTACATAATAGATGGGGATACATACTAAAGGCATACAATGCCACACGAATACAACATTATCTTACATAAGAGCACCATCCGACTACGGATGAAACACAAACAGAAACTCAAACGACATCCACCACCTTTAGCCCAGGCTGCCGACACGGAACCTATCCCACGAGCGATGAAGAAGAAGAAGAAGCCGACAACAAGCAAGCATCGCTCTCGCGTCATGATAATCGCATAACTTTGTACACGCAAGCTGTTGTTGTAGTAATCTGTGAGCCATGAGGACTCAGCAATCCCATTACCATGGGTATCAAGACTAGCAAAGCTTAATAGGAAAGGAAGGGGTAAAGTGGTGAGGTTGCAGCAGCGGCTAAGCAAGTATGGTGGCTAACATACGCAAATAAGAGCGAGAAGAGAGAAAATGGAACGGTCGTGAAGCTAGCAATGATCAAGAGGTGATCCTGAACACCTACTTACGTCAAACATAACACAGAATCCGTGTTCACTTCCCGGACTCCGCCGAGAAGAGACCATCGCGGCTACACACACGGTTGATGCATTTTAATTCAGATCTGGTGTCAAGTTATCTACAACCGGACATTAACAAATTCCCATCTGCCACATAACCGCGGGCACGGCTCTCGAAAGTTTATACCCTGCAGGGGTGTCCCAACTTAGCCCATGATAAGCTCTCGCGATCAACAAAGGATATTCCTGATCCCGGGAAGACCCGATCAGTCTCGGAATCCCGGTTTACAAGACATTTCGACAATGGTAAAACAAGACCAGCAAAGCCGCCCGATCGCCGACAATCCCGATAGGAGCTGCACATATCTCGTTCTCGAGGGCAACACCGGATAGGTCGACCCTACGAGTAAAACCAGACCTCGAGTTGCCCGAGGTGGCCCTTGATCTGCCGGTTGCCGGACCGCACTTAGAGAAGCCTTGGCCGGGGGCTAAAATAAAGATGACCCTTGGGTTGGCCGACCCAAGGGAAGGGTATAGGTGGTGGTGAGGCAAATGGTAAAACCAAGGTTGGGCCTTCTTTGGACAAGTTTTATTCAAAAGCTGTCAGGGGGGTCCCATAAATCACCCGACCGCGTTAGGAACGCAAAAATCCGGGAACATAACACTGGTATGACGGAAACTAGGGCAGAAAGAGTGGAACAAAACACCAGGCATAAGGCTAAGCCTTCCACCCTTTACCAAGTATATAGATGCATTAATTAAATAAGAGATATTGTGATATCCCAACATAACCCTGTCCATCATGGAGCAATCTTCAACTTCACCTGCAACTAACAACGCTATAAGAGGGCTGAGCAAAGGCTGTAACATAGCCAAACAGCGGTTTGCTAGGAATGGTGTCAAAGGTTAGAGGTTCATGGCAATTTGGGAGGCTTGAGGAGCAAAAGATAGAGTAACGCAGCATAGCGATAGAGCGAAGCAACTAGCATAGCAATGGCAGTAGTGAGATCCAAGGTGGCGGTCATCTTGCACGAAATCCCGCTAGGAAGAACAACGAGTCCATGAAGAAGATGAAGCCACGAAGACGAACCAAGCGTGAGCGAGCGAATCCTCACGATCGCATAGCAAAGCGGGAACTATCGAGAAGAAGCACACAACATGGTAAACACACCACACCTAGGCAAGACATGATGCACAACAAGCATGATGCATGACAAAGCTACATGAAGCTACTCATGGCAAGAGATGATGCAAACAAGAACAACACATCAAGGCAAGTTTAAATGAGGCCGGAAACAACATATAACAATTCCGGTAAGTCCTCATATGCAAATTTCGAAATTGGTCCAGATCTGAATAAACCTTATGTTCAGGTTGTTAAACAGCAAGTTAAGATGCACCACGATGAACTACACAAACTTCTAGTCAAGTTACATATAAGGTTCATTAGATTCGGAGCTACGGCCTAGAAGATATGAACAAAACAAGTTAAGCATGTCATTGATGCAAAAGGCACTCAAACATCAAGCCAACACCTCAAAACAAGGATGCAACATGATAATATGAAACTACATGCAAAATCAAGCAAGTTTCATATAGAGCACACTCAAAATGGAGCAACGGTGCAACACATACACTCTATTCTGTTGTTTTGATGCTTGCAATATGCCTAGTTGCTGTTTTGGACAGATTGTTGCTATAACTTGTTTCATGTGTATGTGTTGAACCGTTGCTCCGTTTTGAGTGTGCTCTATATGAAACTTGCTTGTTTTTGCATGTAGTTTCATATTATCATGTTGCATCCATGTTTTGAGGTGTTTGCTTAATGTTTATATGCATTTTGCATCAATGCCATGTTTAACTTGTTTTGCTCATATCTTCTAGGCCGTAGCTCCGAATTAAATGAACTTTATATGTAACTTGACTAGAATTTCATGTAGATCATCTTGGTGCATCTTAACTTGCTATTTAACAACTTGAACATAAGGTTTATTCAGATCTGGAACAATTTCCGAAATATGCATATGAGGACTTACCGGAATTGTTATATGTTGTTCCCGGCCTCATTTAAACTTGCCTTGATGTGTCGCTCTTGTTTGAATCATCTTTTGCCATGAGTAGCTTCATGTAGCCTTGTCATGCATCATGCTTGTTTGTGCATTATGCCTTGTTCATGTGTGGTGTGTTTACTATGTTGTGTGCTTCTTGTTAGTTCCCGTTTCGTTGCGATCGTGAGGACTCGTTCGTCTACGCTTGGTTCGTCTTCGTGGCTTCATCTTTTTCATGGACTCGTTCTTCTTTCTAGCGGGATTTTAGGCAAGATGACCGTCACCTTGGATCTCATTACTATCATTGCTATGCTAGTTGCTTCGTTCTATCGCTATGCTGCGTTACCTACCACTTTCTGCTCAAGCCTCCCAAATTGCCATGAACCTCTAACCTTTGTCACCCTTCCTAGCAAACCGTTGTTTGGCTATGTTACCGCTTTTGCTCAGCCCCACTTATAGCGTTGCTAGCTGCAGGTGAAGATGGAGATTGCTCCAAGTTGGATTATGTTCATGTTGGGATATCACAATATCTCTTATATATATATATATATATTATTAATGCATCTATATACTTGGTAAAGGGTGGAAGGCTCGGCCTTATGCCTGGTGTTTTGTTCCACTCTTGCCGCCCTAGTTTCCGTCATATCGGTATTATGTTCCCGGATTTTGCGTCCCTAATGCGGTTGGGTGATTTATGGGACCCCCTTGACAGTTCGCTTTGAATAAGACTCCTCCAAAGAAGGCCCAACATTGGTTTTACCATTTGCCTCACCTATGCCCTTTTATTTCCCTTGGGTTTCGGAGCCCGAGGGTCATCTTTATTTTAGCCCCCGGGCAGTTCTCCTTCGGTCTTTGGTCCAAACCGAAACTATGTCCGGCGCCTGGGCAATCAGGGTCTATGCCAACCCGACGTCTGGCTCATCCGGTGTGCCCTGAGAACGAGATATGTGCAGCTCCTATCGGGATTTGTCGGCACATTCGGGCGGCTTTGCTGGTCTTGTTTTATTGCTGTCGAAATGTCTTGTAGCCGAGATTCCGAGACTGATCGGGTCTTCCCGGGGAGAAGGAATATCCTTCGTTGATCGCGAGAGCTTATCATGGGCTAAGTTGGGACACCCCTGCAGGGTATAAACTTTCGAGAGCCGTGCCCGCGGTTATGGGCAGATGGGATTTGTTAATATCCGGTTGTAGTAAACTTGAAGTAAACTCTTCTAAAATACACCAACCGGGTGCGTAACCGTGAGTGTCTCTTTTCGGGGTTGATCGAGAGGAGAACACGGTTTCTGGGTTATGTCTGACGTAAGTAGGAGTTCAGGATCACTTCTTGATCATTGCTAGCTTCACGACCGTTCCGCTTGCTCCTCTTCTCGCTCTTGTTTCGTAAGTTAGCCACCATATATGCTTAGTCGCTCTGCAACCTCACCACTTTACCCCTTCCTTTCCCATTAAGCTTTGCTAGTCTTGATACCCATGGTAATGGGATTGCTGAGTCCTCGTGGCTCACAGATTACTACACCACCAGTTGCAGGTACAGGTTATGCGATGATCATGACGCGAGAGCGATGCCTGCTGTTTTGGAGTTCTTCTTCTGCTTCTTCGATCAGGGGATAGGTTCCAGGTCGGCAGCCTGGGCTAGCAGGGTGGATGTCATTTGAGTTTCTGTTTATGTTTCATTCGTACTCGGATGTCGATCTTGTATATGATGTATTGTTGTATTCTTGTGTCATTGTATGTATTGGATGTATCCCTACCTATTATGTAATGTTGATGTAATGATATCCACCTTGCAAAAGCGTCGTCAAGATGCACTTCTATCCTTGGTGGGACCTTCGAGTTCCTTTAGGATAGGGTCGCATCTTGGGCGTGACAAGTTGGTATCAGAGCCTCGACCGACCTAGGAGCCCCCTTGATTGATCGTGTAGTTTGGTCGTTGTCGAGTCTAGAAGAAAACTGATTTCGGAGTCTAGTTATATCGGAGAGTAGGAATTGTTTTTACTCCTCAGCCCCTTCGTCGCTCTGGTGAGGAATCTTGACGTAGGTGTTTTGAACTACTCCTCTTCCCGTTCAATTTTTCTTTAGGGTCAAGCAGTTGGTTTTCCGATCGTTGTTCCTCAGCTCTTTGCATCCGGTGCATTTCTCGTCAAGGTGATTCGACCCTCTCCATTGTTGCAAGTTCAATTCTCAGTTGTTTTCTTTTCCCACCCGCCCTCCCTTCTTCTTCTCGGAGCCGGAGTCCGTAATTGAGTATCCATCCTACTCGTGCGAAGTCGTTGCTTTCTTTCCTCAATGATTTCAACCGGTGTTTTCTCTTCAAGATATTCGTCGATTTTCCCCTTCCAAGTTATCTGTGTTTTCCCGCCCTCCCACCCTCTTCTTCCTGGGGCCTGAGTCTCTTTCGAACAACAATTTTCATTCATGTGGAGCCTCTTCAGTCTTTCGTTAATCATTTCAACCGGTGAATTCTCGTCTCGGTGGACATTCTTCATCTCTTTTCTTCTCGGGTGGATTCAATTCCAATTTTCGGTAGTGATTATATTCTTTTCCTCGGCTCAAATGTTTTCCCCTTGCTCATTCGCCTCTCGCCAGTTTATCCTTCCGGAGTGTTCAAGACATCTCAGAAGATTCGTCTGTGTTCCAATTAATTCGAGGTTGTCACCTCATTCATATATTTCAATCTTTCCGGCGCATCATCTATCTGTTCAACATCCTTTTCCAACGGTGTTTTCTTTTAGTGGGCCCTAACCCACAGGTCTTCTCCAGGATCTTACCTGACTCTCCTAATTATTCCGGAGCCATCCCTATTTCTTTTCAAGTCTGACGTAAGTATGATTTCATCAGTCAGATGCTTTTCCAAGATCGCTTTCAAATTCTTGTCATTGTTGGCTCAACCTCTTTGCTTTTCATTCTTCCGGAGTATCTCAGTAATTTTGGTGTTGTTTCTCATCGTCATTCTTAACATTTGAAGACAGAAGAAGAGTTTTTCCTCTAAATCTTGCCCGTTCTCGCGAAGTTTCGTGGTTCTAGCTTCATGTTATCCTCTCATATTATTCCATGTGCGAGATATTCTTTTCTTACCCATCCGGAGTATTTCAGAAGTTGATTTCCGTTTTGTTTCACCGGAGGCCATCGTTTCAAAAGAATTCTTCGTCCTCACATTCCAGTTACCGTTATCCAATTATTTCGGTGCTTCGTTCAAGTATTCTTCAATCAGTTCGCGATCTCTTCGTTCTCTTGCATTTTAATTCCCTCAAGTATCTTCGTGCTTTCCTAATTCTTCCTGGCGATTCTTTCTCTTTTCTTCGTTCATTGTCATTTCTTACGATGGTTCGTTCAAGATTCTTTTTCTTTGATTATCATATTAATTCTTTCGTTCCTTCCAATCCTACCGGTGATTCATGAAGACTTTCTCAAGTTTTGCGCTATACCCCCCCCCCTTAATCTTTTTAAAGAAGAATAAGTAATATGCAAAATCCATTGCTTGTCATCAATCTAATTTGATGAAGGATAAGCATACAATAAATCTTATTCTTATTGCCTCCTAGTGAGTAATCCCATCCTTCAGAGTTTGTTCTTGAGGAATAAATTCTATTTCCAAGTGTTTTTCATCTTTTGTTTTCCGGAGTTCAAATTCCCAAGGCCATTTCGTCGGAACCTCCATCTAAAGCATCGCAAGCTTTAATCTTATTCTTTCATCCTTCATTCTATCTCATCATCCTTTTGTCATCGGAGTTCTTCATGGTGGGTTCTTCAGGAGTTAATTCATTCTTTAAGAGTTCATCAAGATTCTTGTTGGTGGAGTTCAAATATCTTTTCTTCTCGCGTCTCGAAGTGCAAATAATTCCCCGTATTCTTTTGAAGTGGAGTTTTGCATTTCTTCGTTCTTCTACGCTATCCAATCATTTCCGTTTGTGGCCGGTTATCACCTTATGATCTTGAGATGTTATCTGTAAGACCACAACAAGCTTATTCTTTTCGTTGTTGATTTTCTCAACAACTCCGTTTAAACCTTCCTTCTAAAGACACTTTCAATTTCATTCGTGGCACAAGTTGTCATTTTCTTCTCCGTTCTTTTCATTCAACTCTTTCAATTCTTCCCGGAGGTTTTGTGTCATGTCATTATAAAGTATCAATCCATCCTCTCTAGCTCGTGTTCTATTCCTCCATGTTTCAGCCGGAGTGCTGCCTAAATCCTTTCAGTCTTATTCGTTTCTTATCTCGTTCTAACCGGAGTGGTTTCATAGACTATCTGATCCCGTGAGCTTTCGAGTCTCGGCATTCTCGTCGTTCCTCTCTTCTTCTCGAGTGCTCTCGATTCTTTGCTTCTTTTCTTGAGTTCTTGTTTCACCTCATCCCTTTTCCCTTCAGTCTCGGTCCTAAGATCTCGGGACGAGATCTCTTGTTAGTGGAGGAGTGTTGTAACACCTCGGATTCGATGCGCCAGGTGTCCGTCAATTATTCGCCGTCTTTGCCATGTCATGTGCTTGCGTGTTGCACTTTTCCATGTCATCATCTGCATTTTATATCATGTCATCATGTGCATCGCATTGGCATACATGTTCGTCTCATGCATCCGAGCATTTTCCCCGTTTCCGTTTTCCAATCCGGCACTCCTATGTCTCCCGGCGCCCCCCTTTACCTCTTTTTGTGTGCGGGTGTTGAACTTTCTCGGAATGGACCGAGGTTTGCCAAGCGGCCTTGGTATAGCACCGGTAGACCGCCTGTCAAGTTTCGGGTCATTTGGAGGTCGTTTGATACTCCAACGGTTAACCGGGTAACCGTAAAAGCCTCCTTCTCTTTGCAGCCCAACACCTCTCCAAAGTGGCCCAAAACCCAGCAAACTCCCCTCCATGCTCTCCGCCGTTTGATCACGATCGCGTGGCTGAAAACCGCTCCCCATTTGGACTCTCCTAGCTCCCTCTACCTATAAATAAGTGATCCCCTCCAAAATTTGCGATCTAACCCTAGCCTTCCCCTACCTCGCGCCACCGGACAAAAATCCCCGCCGCCGGACATGTCCAGCCGCCCCGGCGAATCCGCGCCTGCCACGTGTACGCCGCCACCACGCCGCCACCCAGAGGCCCTCACGGCCGGGTCGCCGACGCCGCCATGGCCGCCAGCGCCCGCCCGCTCTCGCCCGGCCCGCCGCCTCGGCCCGCCGTGACCCGCCGCCGGCTTCCCGCCGCCCGTCGCGGCCACCGTGCCCGGCGAGCCAGCGTCGCCTGCCGCCTCGCCCGGCGCCCGCCGGGACGCCGCCCGCGACCGCCCGTCCTCCTCGCCCGGCGACCGCCGCCCGCTCGGTGCGCCGCCGCCTCTCCTCCACGCCTCTTTGCCCGTCCTCTGCAACCGTCGCCCGGAGCTCCTCCGCGCCCGGATCCCGCCGTCCTTCGCCGCGTCGTCGTCTCCCTCGCCGGATCCGGCTGGCCCCGACCTTCTCCGGCCTTCGCCGTTGCTTCTCCGGCGAGATCCGGTGGATCGGGATGAGATCCACCGGGAACTCAACCAAACGCAGCGACCCGCGTCCCCGGATCCCTTCGTCCCGCACGTCTCCGTCCCGGGTTGACTTTCCGGAATGGTATAATTCTGTTAAGTCCCGAAATATTTTGCATAATCATGCCATGTTCATCGCATCATGACTTGCTGCATACTGCTCCGTTTCGTGCGTATAATATGTCAAATTGTTCGCCTCAGAGAGTACATCATTTAGTTCCATTGCATCATGTTCAATTGAGTCCATGTTGATGCCCTAATCATCGTTGCAAGAATGCTATATGATGTTAATCTGCTGAAACTGGTATAACTTTGTGATTTGTCATTTTTGCCATGATTGATGTGTGCATCCTATGAGGTTGACGTCTACATGTGTTTTGAACTATGCCATGACATCTTTACAGGGGAGCCATCCATGTATTTTTGTGAGTTGTGTAGTGAGTGCATAAAGCTTGTTAATTAGGGTACATGCTGTAACTGTTTTGCTTGTCTGAATCTGTGATATCGTGATGCTATGTTAACCTGCTTCTACAAGTCATTCTATGCATAATCTGAAGATGTTTACTAAGGATGTTTTGTTTTAAATGTCTTGCGCTATCAATCCATGCCCTTTGTTGCAATTATAGTCTGCTGTAACTTGTTGTAATCATGCTCTCAAATTGCTAAATAATGTTGCTGTCAGCCTGTTAACATTAAGTTCAATGTTGCCATGATTGGTGTTAGTGATCCATGCACTCGATCAACTTGCTCTTGCCATTCTTAGCTTAATAAACATGTCTTCTTACTGCCGGTTGCATTTCCGTGCCATTTATTGCTCTGTGGTGAGTGGTTCAAGCTCACCAACATGCCTACTTATTGTTGTTCCTGCCATGTATGAATCTGTAGTATAACTTGCCATGTTTACATGGGTGCCATCATATTTTCTGAACTTTTGTGGCTCATGGTCAGTAAGGGACTCTTGTTATATGCATTTAGTAGTATCATTCCATGCCTTTGTTTGCCATGATAGCTTGTTCTAACATGTTGTTTGGTAGCTCTAAACATTGCAACCTGATGTGATTTTTGCGAAGTCTGAAACTGTTATTATTTGCAATCTTGCCATGTGTGTTTGAGCATGTTCTAGTGATTTCTGGAGTTAGCTCAGTGTTCATGTTTTGTTATGCATTACCTGTACATCACGTCCATGCGTTTTTTTATCACGTTGAGATGCTGTAGCATGTTATTTTGATGCTTGCAATATGCCTAGTTGCTGTTTTGGACAGATTGTTGCTATAACTTGTTTCATGTGTGTTGAACCGTTGCTCCGTTTTGAGTGTGCCCTATATGAAACTTGCTTGTTTTTGCATATAGTTTCATATTATCATGTTGCATCCATGTTTTGAGGTGTTTGATTGATGTTTGTATGCATTTTGCATCAATGCCATGTTTAACTTGTTTTGCTCATATCTTCTAGGCCGTAGCTCCGAATTAAATGAACTTTATATGTAACTTGACTAGAATTTCGTGTAGATCATCTTGGTGCATCTTAACTTGCTGTTTAACAACTTGAACATAAGGTTTATTCAGATCTGGAACAATTTTCGAAATATGCATATGAGGACTTACCGGAATTGTTATATGTTGTTCCCGGCCTCATTTAAACTTGCCTTGATGTGTCGCTCTTGTTTGCATCATCTTTTGCCATGAGTAGCTTCATGTAGCCTTGTCATGCATCATGCTTGTTTGTGCATCATGCCTTGTTCATGTGTGGTGTGTTTACTATGTTGTGTGCTTCTTGTTAGTTCCCGTTTCGTTGCGATCGTGAGGACTCGTTCGTCTACGCTTGGTTCGTCTTCGTGGCTTCATCTTTTTCATGGACTCGTTCTTCTTTCTAGCGGGATTCCAGGCAAGATGACCGTCACCTTGGATCTCATTACTATCATTGCTATGCTAGTTGCTTCGTTCTATCGCTATGCTGCGTTACCTACCACTTGCTGCTCAAGCCTCCCAAATTGCCATGAACCTCTAACCTTTGTCACCCTTCCTAGCAAACCGTTGTTTGGCTATGTTACCGCTTTTGCTCAGCCCCACTTATAGCGTTGCTAGCTGCAGGTGAAGATGAAGATTGCTCCAAGTTGGATTATGTTCATGTTGGGATATCACAATATCTCATATATATATTATTAATGCATCTATATACTTGGTAAAGGGTGGAAGGCTCGGCCTTATGCCTGGTGTTTTGTTCCACTCTTGCCGCCCTAGTTTCCGCCATATCGGTATTATGTTCCCGGATTTTGCGTCCCTAATGCGGTGGGGTGATTTATGGGACCCCCTTGACAGTTCGCTTTGAATAAGACTCCTCCAGCAAGGCCCAACATTGCTTTTACCATTTGCCTCACCTATGCCCTTTTATTTCCCTTGGGTTTCCGGAGCCCGAGGGTCATCTTTATTTTAGCCCCCGGGCAGTTCTCCTTCGAGTCTTGGTCCGCACCGAAACTATGTCCGGCGCCTGGCAATCAGGTCTATGCCAACCCGACGTCTGGCTCATCCGGTGTGCCCCGAGAACGAGATATGTGCAGCTCCTATCGGGATTTGTCGGCACATTCGGGCGGCTTTGCTGGTCTTGTTTTATTCTTTGTCGAAATGTCTTGTAGCCGGATTCGAGACTGATCGGGTCTTCCGGGAGAAGGAATATCCTTCGTTGATCGCGAGAGCTTATCATGGGCTAAGTTGGGACACCCTGCGCAGGTATAAACTTTTCGAGAGCCGTGCCAGCGGTTATGGGCAGATGGGATTTGTTAATATCCGGTTGTAGTAAACTTGAAGTAAACTCTTCTAAAATACACCAATCGGTGCGTAACCGTGAGTGTCTCTTTTCGGGGTTGATCGAGAGGAGAACACGGTTTCTGGGTTATGTCTGACGTAAGTAGGAGTTCAGGATCACTTCTTGATCATTGCTAGCTTCACGACCGTTCCGCTTGCTCCTCTTCTCGCTCTTGTTTCGTAAGTTAGCCACCATATATGCTTAGTCGCTGCTGCAACCTCACCAATTTACCCCTTCCTTTCCCATTAAGCTTTGCTAGTCTTGATACCCATGGTAATGGGATTGCTGAGTCCTCGTGGCTCACAGATTACTACACCACCGATTGCCAGTACAGGTTGTCACGATGATCATGACGCGAGAGCGATGCCTGCTGTTTTGGAGTTCTTCTTTTGCTTCTTCGATCAGGGGATAGGTTCCAGGTCGGCAGCCTGGGCTAGCAGGGTGGATGTCGTTTGAGTTTCTTTTTATGTTTCATCCGTAGTCGGATGTCGATCTTGTATATGATGTATTGTTGTATTCTTGTGTCATTGTATGTATTGGATGTGTCCCTACCTATTATGTAATGTTGATGTAATGATATCCACCTTGCAAAAGCGTCTTCAAGATGCGCTTCTATCCTTTGGTGGGACCTTCGAGTTCCTTTAGGATAGGGTCGCATCTTGGGCGTGACACCAACATACTCTACTTTGTGAGACAAAAGGTGGGGCCATTATTAATGATATTGTATTTATACTAAAGGGACTAACGGACGCCTTAATTACTCTGTTTTTTTAGATAAACCTTGGTGGGGCTATTATTGACTTTTTTTGAGCTATTATTGACTTGGACATGGGGTTTGGGGGCCAAAGGCCTACTATTATACTCTGACCTGACATGCTCTACCCTAGACGCCGTTGTATCATATGGTTTCACACCGTTCCAGATCTTCGTGCCACCATGCAATTCTTCTCCAGCCCTCCTTCCGGCGTGCACCGCGAGAAGGGACAGAAGTCCTCCGAACCCCGCCTTTCGTGATCCTGTACGAGAGAGGGGCGATCAGGTTTTTGGGGAGCACACTCCTGTTACTGCTGCCAGCGACGACTTCCTCAACGACAGCCTTCTTCCCCGACCTCGGTAACCTCTTCATCAACGACATGAGTGACAACATCAACCACATCGGTTCTGCTCATTTGTCACGGTATGTGATTCTGTCCTCCTAGTTTAGTCCGCATCATTACTTTGATGTTTGCAATTGTCGTCATGATCTATTTACTGCTGACTCGGATTAAATCTCATACTAAATTGCTCATATATTCAACAATCCAATCCAAAAACCTGATCACAGGCAATTTACTATGAGTTGTTTTGCTGCGCTTTTGAAGCCGCCTACTTTTAAGGGGGTGCAATATAAAAGGTAGCGCACAAGAGCAGTATATTGGTTTCAGATCATGTGCTGCTATGACGCCACTAAGGGTAAGCCTGAGGGCGATCTTAATCCTACACAGCAAGAAGCTTTTCAGAACATGGATACCCTCTTCAAAGCTGCCCTGCTGAGTGTTCTTGACGATTCCATTGTGGATTCGTATATGTTGTTTGACAGCGCCAAAGACATGTGGGCTGCGCTCGAGGCCACATTTGGGCCCTCGGTGGCAGCAACGAGTTATGCGTCATGGAGCAATTCTGTGACTACAAGATGGTGATGAGCTCTGTTGTTCAGCAGACTCATGAGATATAGTCACTCTCTAAGGAACTTGAGTACTTTAAGTGTGTGTTCTTGGGACAAATTTGTTCTTTGGGACCATCATTGCTAAGCTTCCACCTTCGTGGAACGATTTTGCTAATTCTCTGAAAAACAAGAGACATGAGTTTTCTGTTTTGGATCTCATTAGCACTCTTGATTTTGAGGAGAAGGCGAGAGCAAAAGACACACGTGCTCGGGTCGCCGAGGGAGCTTCTAGTGCCCACAAGGTACACGAGAAGAACTTCTAGCCCAACCAGCCCTGAAACAACAAGAACAAATCTCAGGGGAAAGGCAAGTTTGATGCAAAGAACAAGCCGTCACATTCTACCAACTTCAAGAAGAATTCTCATAACAGGAAGGGATACAAACCTCAATTTTGGTAGAACCACACAAAATTTATATGGCTGCATCTACCTGCTGTCAGCTAACCTCATGGTGCTCCAGATATTCCTACATTCGTAACTAGGTACAATGACCACCGCAAGATCAAATTAGCTTATTCGTACGTTGACTTGCTGAATGTAGTGCAGAACGATCCTGTCATGTCTGGAGGAGCAAACAAGCAGTGCAGCTGAAGGTGGAAATCAACCAAGGACTGATGAAATTATATGTAATCTTCCTCAGGCAGGTCAGTATCCCCTTCGTCCAGATGATCGTGTTTTGTCATACCGAGCTATTGATATGTGCTACTGTTTTGCAACACCGTTTAAGTATAGCTACTGTTTTCCTATCTTTTCAGATTCAGGACAATGAATAGGATATCAGGGGAACTGCACAATATGGACCCATGTTGAGTCATCTCTATTGCCTCATGTGTTTGCTGCAAATGTGTCAAAGATCAATTGCAAGATGAGGCGGCTAGATAGCTGTGGAGTTGCCAACATGCTCAAAGTGCTCGCAACATTGAGAAGAAACAAGCATGCCCAGAAATTAATGCGTCTTGAGGAGGCCCTTTGCTCGAGAGAAGCATCGACCGATTTTCTTTATTTCCACACCTTCTCACAGTTTTGTATATTGGTTATAGTATGGTGAATCATTGAGATGCATAGACATGCTGAACTTTTGTTCTTGAATGTTAGTTTAATGTGAGTGTGCGCATCGATGCCGCATCCTCTAATTTGGTGGATGCACACAGAGAAAATAAATCTCCTTAATTTACTCCATAACCACCCTATTAAATAGGCCTAGTAACAAACCAGGCGCATGCAGTGGCCGGCGGGCACATGCATCCTGCATGCATGGTCAGTCATGCAGCAACGCAAAAGAAGAGAGCGGTCTTGGGAAAAAGCAAGTAGTTAGTGCAGCGTGCCTTATAAATACGAACAACTCGCTCTCCCGCTTCCGTCTCCCCACCCAATTCCCCCCGCTCCCCAATCTTCCTCACTCGTCCAGAAAACCCCGCTCACCTTCTTCCTCACTCGTACAGAAATCCTCTTCTTCCACTCCTACAGAAATCCCCAGCCCTCCTTCTTCCCCACTCGCACTTCCACTAGGCTCGTCTCTGGCTACTCTGCTCAAACCCGTGAGCTCGGCATGACACCCACAAGGAAAATGGAGTCGGCTGGCACCAGCGCCAAGAAGATGAGGCTCCCGCCAGCGGCGACGCCGGTTGTAGATCCCGCACGCGGTAGCGTGGGGAGAAGCGGTGAGCCCCCCCCCCCACCCGGATCTGAGGAACCGGTAGAATATCCGGTGGACCGCATCAGCGATCTCCCGGACGTAATCCTTGAGGAGATTATCTCGCTTCTCCCCACCAAGGATTGCTGCCGCACACAAGTCCTCTCAACTCGGTGGCGCCCTCTATGGCGCACCACACCCCTCAATCTCGACTATCGTCAGATATCTGTCCTTCCTGAATTTGATCTCATCAGAGCCATCGTCTCTTCTCACCAGCAGGGCCCTATTCAATGCCTCTACATCCCGACAAGCTACCTGCTGTCCATACCCGGCAAGGTGGACGCTTGGCTGACATCCCCTGAATTCGGAAAACTCCAGCAGTTTGAGTTCGACCATTACCACGAAAGTTTCATACCAAGAACATACCAAGAATTCGTGCCCACACCACCGTTGTCCATCTCGCGGTTTTCCTCCTCTCTCCACACCGCCACCTTCGCCCGGTGCCATCTACCAGACGATCTGGTACAAATGCTTCGACTCCCACTGCTAAAAAAACTTTCGCTTGTGGTGGTTTATCTGTCGGAGGCCTCACTGCACAACATCATCCACTCTAGTTGCCCTGCCCTGGAGCGCTTGCTGATTGTTTTGGGAATAGAAATCGGTATCAGTTGTCTCCAAATAAAGTCGCCTCACCTTAAAAGCATTGGAATTTGTTTTGAAGGAAAGCAGCTCATCATCGAAGATGCCCCTTCACTTGAAAGGTTGCTCCTTCATAATTGTTATACACCTTCAAAAATAATTGTCATCTCTACGCCCAAACTGGAGACCTTGGGTGTAATTTGTGCCCCGTTTAATAATCACAAGGAGTTGGTGTTTGGCTCCTCACCTTTTCAGGTACCGTATATTATCATCTACACATTTGTAGTCATATGCTGCATTTTTCATTTATGCGCATTAGTTTAATATCATCTTGGAGTACACTTTGTGTACTAATATTATGTTATATGCTCAATGAAGAGTTCGTCCATTGATAGCCTATCAATGCTGCTGGATTCTGTCAAGATCATATATATCAGAATGTATAGTTTTGAGCTGGACATAATTATTGGCTTGCTGCGATGCTTTCGATCTCTGAAGAATTTATACATAGAGGTGATGATTTCATGCACATTGAAAGCCCGTATATATTGTACTAGAATTAAGCATTCAAATTTGTCGTTCTTTCGACATACTCTTTTTTCAGACCTTAACTGTTTTCAATCTTCATGTCTACTTAGGCAAAACCACATGGACAAAAACATATAACCAATCATTGGCGTAGTAAGCACAAGGATTTTCTCAGTTCTCATGACATTCGTTTGAGGACAATAACGATGGGACGATATGCATCCAACTGTGCAAGCGAAGCTTTGTCACATCCTTACTGTTGAATGCGAGGTTACTATTGTCCATGAGGCTTAATTTTTACAGCATGAGATTTCTCACGGACGAACATGTTGAACAGCAAAAAAAGAAGTTTCAGGTGGACAAATGGGCTTCTAAACGTGCTCGGCTTCTATTTACAACAAGTTGTAGACATCCTAAAATATATTTTTTTGCACAGGATGTTGATTTTATGGATCAGACCGATCCATTTGTTTGTGACTGCAAAAAAGAGTGGTTGGGTTAGATGTTACTATCATGTTCAATCTGGGTTTTGTCTAACAATTTGATGAACAATTAATCCTTGGGCTTTTTGCACCATTTGTATGCTTGACTTGCATGTTGTTGCCCTTGTACTCCCTTCGTCCTGCCACTACACTGTCGCATCTTTCATGGATGCTGTTCGTTCCCGTCCGAGGCCTTGTCGTCGTTCTCCGCCTTGGTTAGCTCGCTGTGCTTGCCGCCGTATGGTGTTGTCAACACGGTCAACAACCAAGAGGAACCAGGAGATGATCAGACGTGGAGAGGTCGATGAGGGACCCACCGAGGTCATTGCATTTCGCAAGGTGTGCCTCGTTATTACAAGCCAAAACAATACTTCCTCCTAATTGTTTGACAATTAGGTTCCACGCCATTGTCAATGTAGTCAATAAGCGAGATAATTACACAACGAGCGGATAACACGAGGACCCGACAGCTCGCCCGGTTGTTTCGATGTCGACGGAGCTCAAGCTGCCTTGCTGTAAGGGGGCCCGTCTAGCCCACGCTTACAGTTTTATGAAGCACTTGACCAGCCCAGTTGATTTATTTTTTCTTTCTGATTTTGGCTAGCCCAGTTCATTTTTTTGGAGAATACCAAAACCGAGGCCTACTTGCTTTTCTCTCAGCCTGGGCTGCAAATCTTTCAAGACGAGGAGGGATAAGAAATGGGCTTCCCCAGAAAAACGGGCTATAAGTTGTAAGAAATGGGCTGTAAATTTTTAAACCAAAGCCAACCGGCAATTGCATTAAAATATCATTTTTTCAGGATTTCTCTACTCTCTACTCTTATAAAAACCAAAGCCAACTGGCAATTACATTAAAATATCATCTTTTCACCCACAGGA
The DNA here is from genome assembly GCA_021605145.1 of Aegilops bicornis. NCBI lineage: Eukaryota > Viridiplantae > Streptophyta > Magnoliopsida > Poales > Poaceae > Aegilops > Aegilops bicornis. Next base: position 436,729,799 of record CM038673.1, on the reverse strand, counting down.
TGAACTACTCATACAAATGCATCTTCATGTTCCGTGCAACGAATGGGCATCTTGCTAGTTAAGATTCTAAATTTCATTCATTATTTTTATGCGGAGAATTGTTTTTGAATTTTATTTTGATATAATTTTTGAAAACTATTTTTAACGTGATTCGAAATTTCATGATTAAAAGAGTTCGGACCGCATGTAAATATGCAAAATTTCGTTCAATTTTTTAGCGATTGCCCGAATATATGGTGCTGTAATGCTAATAAAAAGACTATGAGCTTCAAATATCCTTAAGAATTAGCAAATGGGCTGTAAATTATTGAAAATAATGGGTAATGGGTTGTATGCTGTTTTCCATAGATATGGAGGCTGACTTCTGGGCCTACTAGGTTGACGATGACGCTGTCCTCAATTTTTTTTTGACGCGTACGCAAGGCTTTGTCAACTTAGTCAACACATAGCAGTGACTGTTGGATGTCAATCCAACGGCCGCCGTGCTTCTTCAATCTCTGATCTTCCTGCTCCAGCTGCCCAAACCAGCGCCGGACTGCCTACTCCTCCTCCTCCGTGGCTGGCTGTCTGCCGCCACCAATCCTCTAACCACCCACACATCCTGTTATTTTCCGTGACGTCGGCCTCACCCCGCAGCCGACCGGGCCATTGCTCGTTCTCCCCTCGGCGTGGGCATCCACTGCGGTGGCTTCGCCGACTCGGGTGGTTCTCTTCTGGCCCCGCCCTCGTCCATCATGTTTGTGCTCTCGTGGCGGCGAGGTCAACATGGTCAACAAACAACAGCCATCGGAAGAGGCGGCGATGAGGGGCCCACGGAAAATGCCTCCTTATTACGTGCAAAATAATGATTCCTCCACCGATAGCTGGGACCCACCGGAAGGGTCTACGTATTTCGCGAAAAACGTTCCCCATTGTCGGCTCGGACCCACCGGAAATGCCTCCTTATTACGCACAAAAAATGAATACTCCCCGCTAATGGGACTCACCTTGGTTGGAGGCTGACTTGTGGGCCTACTAAGTTTACGGGGACGGAGGGATTTGTCAACTTAGTCAATATGAACGACTCTAGCTCCAGTGACCGTACGATGTCCATCCAACGGTCGTAGTGCTTCTTGAACCTCTGGTCTTCGTGCTCCAGCCGCCCAAAGCAGCTACGGTCGTGCTGCGTGCTCCTGCGTCCCGTGGCCGGCTGTGATGCCGCGGAGGCCTCACCGCCCCTACTACTCCCACCGCTGGCCAGGCCATCCCTCTACTCACCCACACCCCCTGTTATTCTGCAACGATGCCAGCCTCACCCTCGTACTCCTCTTCGCGTGGGCATCCACTACTGCGTCTTCCTCGGCTCCGTGTCGTCCGCTTCCTAGGCCTCACCGTCGTCCACCACCGTGGTGCTCTCGGCGCGGCATGGTCAATGTGGTCAATGAACGAGGCCTACTTGCTTTTCTCAGCCCTGCTGGGCTGCAAATCTTTCAAGACGAGGAGGGATAAGAAATGGGCTTCCCAGAAAAGCGGGCTATAAGTTGTAAGAAATGGGTGTAAATTTTTAAACCAAAGCCAACCGGCAATTGCATTAAAATATCATTTTTCAGGATTTCTCTACTCTCTACTCTTATAAAAACCAAAGCCAACTGGCAATTACATTAAAATATCATCTTTTCACCCACAGGATGAACTACTCATACAAATGCATCTTCATGTTCCGTGCAACGAATGGGCATCTTGCTAGTTAAGATTCTAAATTTCATTCATTATTTTTGCGGAGAATTGTTTTTTGAATTTTATTTTGATATAATTTTTTGAAAACTATTTTTAACGTGATTCGAAATTTCATGATTAAAAGAGTTCGGACCGCACAGAAATATGCAAAATTTCGTTCAATTTTTTAGCAGTGCCCAGAATATATGGTCTGTAATGCTAATAAAAAGACTATGAGCTTCAAATATCCTTAAGAATTAGCAAATGGGCTGTAAATTATTGAAAATAATGGGTAATGGGTTGTATGCTGTTTTCCATAGATATGGAGGCTGACTTCTGGGCCTACTAGGTTGGCGATATTTGTCCTCAATTTTTTTTTGACGCGTACGCAAGGCTTTGTCAACTTAGTCAACACATAGCAGTGACTGTTGGATGTCAATCCAACGGCCGCCGTGCTTCTTCAATCTCTGATCTTCCTGCTCCAGCTGCCCAAACCAGCGCCGGCGGGACTGCCTACTCCCTCCTCCCGTGGCTGGCTGTGCTGCCGCCAGCCAATCCCTCTAACCACCCACACATCCTGTTATTTTCCGGCGACGTCAGCCTCACCCCGCAGCCGACCAGTCAGCGCTCGTTCTCCCCTCAGCGTGGGCATCCACTGCGGTGGCTTCGCCGACTCCGGGTGGTTCTCTTCCTGGCCCCCGCCCTCGTCCATCATGTTTGTGCTCTCGGCGCGGCGAGGTCAACATGGTCAACAAACAACAGCCATCGGAAGAGGCGGCGGTAAAGAGGGGCCCACACAGAAAATGCCTCCTTATTACGTGCAAAATAATGATTCCTCCACTGATAGCTGGGACCCACCGGAAGGGTCTACGTATTTCGCGAAAAAACGTTCCCCATTGTCATTCGGACCCACCGGAAATGCCTCCTTATTACGCACAAAAAATGAATACTCCCCACCTAGCTGGGACTCACCTTGGTTGGAGGCTGACTTGTGGGCCTACTAAGTTTACTGAGGGGACGGAGGGATTTGTCAACTTAGTCAATATGAGCGACTCTAGCTCCAGTGACCGTGACGATGTCCATCCAACGGTCGTAGTGCTTCTTGAACCTCTGGTCTTCGTGCTCGGCCGCCCAAGCAGCTACGGTGGTGCTGCGTGCTCCTGCGTCCCGTGGCGGCTGTGATGCCGCGGAGGCCTCACCGCCCTACTACTCCCACCGGCCAGGCCATCCCTCTACTCACCCACACCCCTGTTATTCTCAAGAACGATGCCAGCCTCACCCTCGTACTCCTCTTCGCGTGGGCATCCACTACTGCGTCTTCCTCGGCTCCGTGTCGTCCGCTTCCTAGGCCTCACCGTCGTCCACCACCGTGGTGCTCTCGGCGCGGCATGGTCAATGTGGTCAATGAACGAGGCCTACTTGCTTTTCTCAGCCCTGCTGGGCTGCAAATCTTTCAAGACGAGGAGGGATAAGAAATGGGCTTCCCCAGAAAACGGGCTATAAGTTGTAAGAAATGGGCTGTAAATTTTTAAACCAAAGCCAACTGGCAATTGCATTAAAATATCATTTTTTCAGGATTTCTCTACTCTCTACTCTTATAAAAACCAAAGCCAACTGGCAATTACATTAAAATATCATCTTTTCACCCACAGGATGAACTACTCATACAAATGCATCTTCATGTTCCGTTACAGCGAATGGGCATCTTGCTAGTTAAGATTCTAAATTTCATTCATTATTTTTGCGGAGAATTGTTTTTGAATTTTATTTTGATATAATTTTTTGAAAACTATTTTTAACGTGATTCAAATTTCATGATTAAAAGAGTTCGGACCGCCGCGAAATATGCAAAATTTCGTTCAATTTTTAGCGATTGCCCAGAATATATGGTCTGTAATGCTAATAAAAAGACTATGAGCTTCAAATATCCTTAAGAATTAGCAAATGGGCTGTAAATTATTGAAAATAATGGGTAATGGGTTGTATGCTGTTTTCCATAGATATGGAGGCTGACTTCTGGGCCTACTAGGTTGACGATGACGCTGTCCTCAATTTTTTTAGCCAGCGTCACGCAAGGCTTTGTCAACTTAGTCAACACATAGCAGTGACTGTTGGATGTCAATCCAACGGCCGCCGTGCTTCTTCAATCTCTGATCTTCCTGCTCCAGCTGCCCAAACCAGCGCCGGCGGGACTGCCTACTCCCTCCTCCCGTGGCTGGCTGTCCGCCACCAATCCTCTAACCACCCACACATCCTGTTATTTTCCGTGACGTCGGCCTCACCCGCAGCCGACCGGTCGGCGCTTCGTTCTCCCCTCGGCGTGGGCATCCGCTGCGGTGGCCGCCGACTCGGGTGGTTCTCTTCCTGGCCCCGCCCTCGTCCATCATGTTTGTGCTCTCGGCGGCGAGGTCAACATGGTCGACAAACAACGACCATCGGAAGAGGCGGCGGTGAAACCCACAGGAAAATGCCTCCTTATTACGTGCAAAATAATGATTCCTCCACGATAGCTGGGACCCGGAAGGGTCTACGTATTTAAAAAAACGTTCCCCATTTGTCGGCTCGGACCCACCGGAAATGCCTCCTTATTACGCACAAAAATGAATACTCCCCGCTAGCTGGGACTCACCTTGGTTGGAGGCTGACTTGTGGGCCTACTAAGTTCTGAGGACGGAGGGATTTGTCAACTTAGTCAATATGAGCGACTCTAGCTCCGGTGACCGTCGATGTCCATCCAACGGTCGTAGTGCTTCTTGAACCTCTGGTCTTCGTGCTCCGGCCGCCCAAAGCAGCTACGGTGCGTGCTGCGTGCTCCTGCGTCCGTGGCGGCTGTGATGCCGCGGAGGCCTCACCGCCCTACTACTCCCACCGCTGGCGGGCCATCCCTCTACTCACCCACACCCCCTGTTATTCTGCAACGATGCCAGCCTCACCCTCGTACTCCTCTTCGCGTGGGCATCCACTACTGCGTCTTCCTCGGCTCCGTGTCGTCCGCTTCCTAGGCCTCACCGTCGTCCACCACCGTGGTGCTCTCGGCGCGGCATGGTCAATGTGGTCAATGAACGACTTCCATCGGAAGAGTACTGTGCGTGGAGAGGCTGACAGCTGGGTCCACGGCAGCCGCAAGGAAGTGCCTCCTTATTACGCGCAAAATAATTATTCCTCCACCTGACAGCGGGGACCCACCGGACGGGCCACCGTATTTCACGAAAAAACATTTCCCCCTGACTGCTGGGACCCACCAGCTACATCTTCGCACGCAAGGAAGTGCATCCGGGCAAAAAAAATGATTCGTCCCCCTGACTGCTGGGACCCACCAGCTACATCTTCGCACGCAAGGAAGTGTGTCCAGGCAAAAAGAACAAAATGATTTGCCCCCTAACTGCTGGGACCCACCAGCTACATCTTCGCAGGCAAGGAAGTGCCTGACAGTCGGGACCCACCTTGTCGAAGCGTACGTAGCGTTGTCATTCTGGTCGCGAACGTGTACGTACATACTGGTCGTAGTAGAGGCGCTGCATACACATACGCATACGGGCGAGGGTGCAAGAAAGAAAATACGGCCACGTACGTACATTCGGGCAGGGTCTCGAACGCCTACTCGCGCATACGTACATGGCTGGGTCGGAATGGAGAAGGAGTGTCATCGTCGTGTTCATGGGGAGGCAACGGAATGCGTCGTGTTCATCGGGAGGCAACGGAACGCATGGGAGCCAACCGGCTGGGTCAGAACGGAATGCGTGGTCGTGTTCATCGGGAGGGCTTGGACGGAACAGGCGATGGAAACGAGGCCTGGCGTACCGCTGGCGGAGGAAGCGGCCTTGTGTTCGACCGCCACGTTGAAACGGGATCATGTTCATCGGGAGGGTGCGGCGTGCCGCAAAAGCGGAGGAAGCGGACCTCCTACGGTCGAAAACGGGTCTTGTTGATCGGGAGGGGCATAGCGTGCCGCAAAGCGGAGAAGCAGACCTCCTACGGTCGAAGCGGGGTCTGTTGATCGGGAGGGTGTGGCGCATCGCAAAAGCGGATTTAAACGGACTTGTCTTGGAGCGCTTCTGATCGAAACGGGGAGGTGCGGCGCATCGCTAAGCGGGACTCCACGGGATCTGTTCATCTCCACCGTCGACCTCCTCCAGCCTCCACGGGCTCCTGTTCATCCGGCCTCCACCGCGCTACTCCACCGGCTCTTGTTCAACCACCCCTCCACAGGCACCCTCCACCGTCTCTGTTCATCCAACCCTCCACACCACGGGTCCTGTTCAACCACCCCTCCACGGCCACCCCTTCACCGTCTCTGTTCATCCAGCCCTCCACACCACGGGTTCCTGTTCATCCAGAGGCAACGCCACCGCTCCTTTATTCATCGAAACCCCCGCAACACTCACTTGTTCATCCCAGGCAGCATCGATCGGCTTGATTAGCGGCGATGGCGAAGAATCGCTCCATCGAGTTCGATTAACAGCCATCGATCGATCGCTCGGGTTCGATAACGCATAACTGCGGTGCAATCACTCGGGTTCGATTAGAGCCCAACGCCTTGCTCGAGTTCGATTAGAGCCAACGCCTACGCACGCAGCAGCGTCGTCACGAGAAAGCGATGCATCGCTCTGCCCCCGACCTCCCACCGTAACCGGCAACTCCCCAAAATTTTCCTCCCCTCGCTTCTACCACGGTTTTTTCCGTCATGGACGGCCCAAAGAATGTCATGCAGTTGCATCTTCGGCCCGCCCAGGACGAAAAGCCCATTTTCTGTCATGATTTTTTGTCATAGAAGTAGGAGCCCACCACATCTATGATGATATCGGTTTTGTCACGATTATCGTCATAGAAGTGTCATATGTATGACAGAAAAAAAAATTCGTTCGGCCCAAAATGTCACGGATGTGTCTTTTTTTTGTAGTGATTACAGAAACTCGGTGGGACCGATTTTGGTAATAAGCTAACCAGAGAGTTTGCATTGTAATCTCGGTACTACCGATTGCTCAAACTCGGTGAGACCGATTTTGGTAATGGACATACACAAAGAGATTACAATCCCATGTCGGTGAGACTAAGATCCCTATAGGTGAGACCGATTTTCCTAGGGTTTGTGGCAGTGGCTATGACATCTGAACTCGGTGGCGCCGGATAGAAAGCATTGGTGCGGCCGAGTTAGACCTTTGGTTTAGAACATATGTGGATGTGAGAAAGTAGTTGAGGGCTTTGGAGCATATCACTAAGCACTTTGAGCAAGCAAGCCATTAAGCAACACCTCATCCCCTCTTGATAGTATTGGCTTTTCCTATAGACTCAATGTGATCTTGGATCACTAAAATATAAAATGCAGAGTCTTGTACTTGAAGCTTGAGCCAATCCTTTGTCCTTAGCATCTTGAAGGGGTTCCACATCGTTTAGTCCATGCCACTTAATTTGTTGAACTTGTCTGAAACATACTAGGTAGAAGTGTTAGTCCAACAAGAGATATGTTGACATTAATTACCAAAATCACCCAGGGAGCACTTGTGCTTTCAATCTCCCTCTTTTTGGTAATTGATGGCAACATACATCAAAGCTTTAGATAAAGATATAGAGAATAGCAAGTAAAGCTTTGGAAAGACATGTAACATGCATAGGCTCCCCCTACATGTATGCAATCATGTGAATATGGAATATAAGAACATGTGAATGCATAAACATGAGAGAGTAGGCAATGTGTTACATGTATCTTGGCCATATGCATCAGAGCAAAAGATGTGAATGTGGGAAATGTACCTTCATGCTCATGAGTCCTTCTTGCAAACAATATGTACATCAGCAAGAATTCCTCATACACATGATTGTGATGCATATACTTACCTTGTGGTCTTGAGTTGGCTTAGGATGGAATGAACCTGTGAAAATAAGGTTAGATAACACAGATGCACCTACTAGCCAGAGCAGACAGAAAGAAACCACAAGAGTACCAAGACTGGCATGACATGAAGAGTGAGTACTAAGTACCACAATAGATATTGACATGTCCCCAAAGGTAATGATGTGCAATGAATTTAAGAAATTTCCTCCCCTTAGATGTCTTGCTCCCCCTGAATCTAGCATGGGATACTGGGAGAAGATAGGGAACAGAAAATCAGAGCTCAAAGAAACAAATGAACAGAGCTAATGCAAATAAGCACATATGAACATGTCTTTCCCCTCAAGAAGACATGTGGCATCTCTCCTCTTGAACACCAAGCATCTGGGATCCTTGAAGATTACTCTTTCCTTGAGTATTCTCCCCCCCCCTAGAGATATGATTAAGCTTTGATGTGATCTCTCTCTCCCCCTTTGACATCAATTTCCAAGAAGGGCCTTCTGGAATTTGTCGTGAATGCGTTTGGTCCTTGAGTCACAGCACAAAGCACTAAGGTAAATGTGATGCTTGTAGAGGACAAGATTCATTGAGTAGAGCTGGATCAAGAGTAATGCAGGAATAAATGGCAAAATGTTTTTCCTGTAGTGAAATCGGTGGCACCAAGTTGTATGCTTCGGTTGCACCGGAAAAAATCGGTTAGACCAAAAACAAGAAACCGGTGTGACCGAGTTCATCACAGAGAAAAGCACTTGTCACTTCAGCTCACTAGACAAGTAAGATCTCACAAGGATTTGCAAGGAATTAACTGAAAGATTTGCAATGAATTGGATGCAGGGAATGCAGAACAAATAGAACGAAAAGAAAAGAAAAGGAAGGAAATCTAGATGAAGTTTTTTTTTGAGAAAGGGGAAACAAATATGCATGAGACAAATGCAAGGGCACAGAAAAGAACACAAGAAAACTTCATCTAGAGATGGTCGGCGACAAAGTCACCTATGTTAGGGTAAAGTGACTTAGGAGTCAAGTGAGATCACTTGATCATAGGTCATACTCATCGTTTAAGCTCAAAATGGGGTTGCCATTTTTTGTTTAAGCATCTTGATGTATTCACATCTTGTCGAGTTGATTTGACTCATGACTTGGAGTAAAGCTTCTCTAAGATGGAATAACATACCTTGGGTGGTGGTGTTGATCGTGATCATGTAGTTGAACTTGTGTGGGTTGCTCAAGGTTGATGTAGCTCATCAAGAGTTGGGAGCACCACTTGGAATTTGAGTTCATCTACCTACATGGGTTAGTTTTCGCAAGGAAGAGCACTTGTGTATCCAAAATGACAATCATGAAACTCAACATAGAATTTGTCAAAGGATATGTTTGAATGGTTTCGTGCTTCCTTGTCTTCAACCACCATTGTGTGGAGACTTGGTGATGTAGAGATTGCTCAAGATGTGAGTGATTTGCGATCTCATAGATTTAGATTCATCCAAGTACCTACAAGGGTTAGATAACATGCAAGGTGCAAATATATCCAAGACATAAGATTGTCATCATAAGAGAAATGTTAAGGATTAGTCATGGGCTCATGCCTTGCATGTATCAAATGGAGTTCCTACTCCAAGTTTGAAGCATCAATGGTGTTCAATTCACCTCTTAACCTGCAAAACACTTTCTCATCAAGTGGTTTAGTGAATATATTCGCTAATTTATTTTCGGTGCGAACATGCTTAAGATTAATGTCACCCTTAGCAACGTGATCTCGAATGAAATGATGACGAACTTCAATATGCTTAGTTCGACAGTGTTGCATGGGATTGTGAGCAATCTTGATAGCACTTTCATTGTCACAAAGTAATGGAACTTGTTTCACATATATCCCATAATCTTTAAGAGTTTGGGTCATCCAAAGTAATTGAGCACAACATGATCCAGCGGCAATGTATTCCGCTTCGGCGGTGGATAAGGATACCGAGTTTTTTTTTCTTGGAAGACCAAGACACAAGAGATCTACCAAGAAATTGACAAGTACCTGAAGTGGACTTTCTATCAACCTTGTCGCCGGCATAGTCCGAGTCGGAGTAGCCAACAAGATCGAAAGAAGCCCTCTTTGGATACCAAATGCCAAAATTTGGTGTATGGATTAAGTATCTCACTATCCTTTTCACGGCCTTAAGATGACATTCCTTAGGAGCAGCTTGATATCGTGCACACATGCACACACTTAGCATGATATCGGGACGTGAAGCACATAGATATAACAATGAACCAATCATAGAGCGATAAACCTTTTGATCAACGGTTCACCATCTTTGGTCAAATCAAGATGTCCACTAGTAGGCATGGGTGTAGTCATACCTTTGCATTCTTGCATATTGAACTTCTTGAATAAGTCCTTGGTGTACTTCGTTTGAGAGACAAAGGTACCTTTCTTAGTTTGCTTGATTTGCAAAACAAGAAAGAATTTGAGTTCACTCATCATAGACATCTCAAACTTCTCCGACATTAGCTTCCCAAACTTTTCACTCAAATGAGGGTTAGTAGAACCAAATATAATATCATCAACATAAATTTGGCACACAAATAGTTCCCCATTAACCCTTTTTGTAAAAAGAGTAGAATCAATTTTACCAATTTCAAAGCCTTTTTCAATAAGGAACTTGGTTAAGCATTTATACCATGCTCTAGGAGCTTGTTTAAGATCATAAAGGGCTTTGTGAAGTTTGTAGACATGATCAGGTTTCTTAGGATTGACAAAGCCGGGAGATTGCTTAACATAAACTTCCTCCTCAATTTCACCATTTCGAAAAGCACTTTTAATGTCCGTTTGGTACAAGGTGATATCATGGTGATTAGCATAAGCAAGTAAGATGCGAATGGACTCAAGTCTAACAGCAGGGAGCATAAGTCTCACCATAGTCCATACCTTCGACTTGTGTGTAGCCTTGGGCGACGAGACGTCCTTTGTTGTGAACTACTTGTCCATCTTCATCTTGCTTGTTGTGAAACACCCATTTGGTACCGATGATGTTGTGGTTGTTGTCGGGCTTCTCAACCAATGTCCACACTTGATTTCTCTCAAAGTTGTGTAGCTCTTCATGCATAGCGTTTATCCAGTCCGGATCTTCCAATGCTTCTTCAACCTTCATAGGTTCAATGCTAGAGATGAATGAATAGTGTTCACAAAAGTTAGCGAAACGAGTTTTAGAGCGAGTGATGCTCCTGGTTTGGATATCTTTGTAGATTTGCTCGACGGGATGGTCTTTAGCAATTCTTGCTCGAACTCGCAAAAGCTTTTGCTTGGTTCTTGGTTGAACATCTTCTTCATCTTGTTCTTCTTCTTGGCCTTCTTCATTGTTGGCATTGTCGTTCTCTTGTCGTGGTGGAGAAGGAGGTTGTTGGCGTTCATCTTGGTGCACTTCCTCGTTTTCTTCATCTTGGTGTGTCCCACTTGTGGATGCTTCCATATCAACTCTTGGTTCACCTTGTCATGAGGTAGAAGCTTCCACTTGGACGGACGAGGTACTCTCCTTCACCTCCGTTGGACGAATCTTGCCAATAGACAAGTCTTGGATTGCTACCGAGGGATCTTTGCCTCCTACATCAATTGGCAATTGCTCTACTTGCGAGCCGTTAGATTCATCAAACTTCACATCTACCATTTCTTCAAACTTTCGGGTGAAATTGTTGTAGACACGGTATGTGTGAGAGTTTGAGCCATAACCAAGTAGGAAACCTTCATGAGACTTAGGAGCAAATTTAGAACGACGATGCTTATCAAGAATGTAGCACTTTGAGCGAATACTCGAAAGTATCCAACTTGGGGTTTGTTACCGGTGAGGAGCTCGTATGTCGTCTTGCCGAGTAGCTTGTGAAGATACAAGCGATTTGTTGCATGACAAGCTGTCTCAACCGCTTCCGTCCAAAAGTGCTTTGGCGTCTTGTACTCATCAAGCATCGTTCTTGCCATCTCTATAAGAGTCCGGTTCTTCCTCTCAACGACTCCATTTTGTTGAGGTGTGTACGTAGCCGAGAACTCATGTGAAATCCCTTCTTCGTCAAGAAAGGTATCCACATTTGCGTTCTTGACCTCCGTTCCATTGTCGCTCTGAACCTTCTTGATTTTCACGTCAAATTGATTTTGGGCCTTCCTAGCGAAGTTTTTGAAGATCTTTTGGACCTGTGATTTATCATCGAGAAAGAATACCCACGTAAATCTTGAAAAATCATCAACTATAACTAGACCAAATGAATTTCCACCGAGACTTTTGTAAGCATTGGGACCAAAAAGATTAATGTGAAGTAGCTCGAGTGGCCTCCTTGTGGTCATGATGTTCTTCACGGGATGCCTTCCTCCAACCTGTTTACCTACTTGACAAGCGCTGCAAAGTCTATCCTTATCAAATATGACATCATTAACGCCAAGGATATGATTTCCTTTAATAAGCTTGTCAAGGTTTCGCATACCAACATGACCTAGTCTTCTATGCCACAACCAGCCTTTAGAGGATTTAGCAATCAAGCAAGTTCTAGGTTGAGCCTTTTAGTGAAATCAACAATGTAGAGATCACCTCTACGTGCACCGGTAAAGACCATTTTATGATTATCTCTAGGAAACACTTGGCAATCTACTTGATAAATAGGACATTGAAACCGAAATCAGCAAGTCTAGAATCTTTGAAAGTAAGTTGTAGCCAAGAGATTCAACTAGCATGACATTTTGTATGGAGCTATCATGTGAGATGGCCACCTTACCAAGGCCAACCACCTTACCCTTTGAATTATCACCAAAAGTGACATATTTTCGAGGGCCGTTGTTTTCAGCGAGCTCACGGAACATGTCTTTATCTCCGGTCATATGATCAGTACATCCACTATCAAGGACCCATTCCTTTCTTCCAGCCATGTAGCCGCGAAGATTTGCCATAAGACCAAAGTGTCTCATTGCATCGTCAAGATCATATTCACTATCATCATTCTCATCATAGTATCCATGTTCAACATCATCTTGTGATTGATCTATTCCTAGAGAGGGTAATTCATTAGACAAATGATCATTTCTATGATTGTCTTTATGGATTCTAATAGCTTCGGAAATAATATTGCTAATGATTCCAACATCTCCTATGGCACGCATGAGATTTGTAAGCTCAAATAGACAATCACCAAAGCTAGGATCAAGAATTCATCTTACTCAAGGCAATAGACTTATGGAGAATTTCATCTAAATTTTTCAAGGAATAATTTGGAAATCGTTCCTCAAGAAATTTCCATATAGTATAGGCACAATCAAGAGTAGGCAAACTAGCAATCAAATTTTTGGGCAATCCTCTTATGATAAGATTGATAGTTCTAAGATTACGAATCATGTCAAGATCCTCTTCGGGTGTGGATGCAAGGGATCAATATGAGGTGCACAAGGGCTAGCAATGTACTTGTTCAAATGATATTCATTGAAAATCTCAAGCATTTCCTTTTTCCATTCATGAAAATATTCTCCATCAAGAATAGGCACTCTATGTCTTAGACTCCCCAAAGTAGACACATCCATCTTCCTCCAAAGGTGTTTAAACCAAGGCATTGGAGACCAAAGCTCTGATACCAATTGAAAGGATCGAGAAGAGGTGTCTAGAGGGGGGGGGGTGATTAGACACTAAGTACCAAAACTTGCAGTTTTTAACTTCTTTAAGTTGGAGTGGAGTTTTGGCACAAGTTTAACAATCACAATACATAACAAGCAAGCATGCAAAGAGTATATGAGCAGCGGAAAGTAAAGCATGCAACTTGCAAGAATGTAAAGGGAAGGGTTTGGAGGATACAAACGCAATTGGAGACACGGATGTTTTTGTCGTGGTTCCGGTAGGTGGTGCTATCGTACATCCTCGTTGATGGAGACTTCAACCCACGAAGGGTAGCAGTTCTTGCGAGTCCACGGAGGGCTCCACCCACGAAGGGTCCACGAAGAAGCAACCTTGTCTATCCCACCATGGCCGTCGCCCACGAAGGACTTGCCTCACTAGCGGTAGATCTTCACGAAGTAGGCGATCTCCTTGCCCTTACAAACTCCTTGGTTCAACTCCACAATCTTGTCGAAGGCTCCCAAGTGACACCTAGCCAATCTAGGAGACACCACTCTCCAAGAAGTAACAAATGGTGTGTTGATGATGAACTCCTTGCTCTTGTGCTTCAAATGATTGTCTCCCCAACACTCAACTCTCTCTCACAGGATTTGGATTTGGTGGAAAGAATATTTGAGTGGAAAGCAACTTGGGGAAGGCTAGAGATCAAGATTCATATGGTAGGAATGGCATATCTTGGCCTCAACACAAGTGTAGGTGGTTCTCTCTCAGAAAATGTGTATTGGAAGTGTAGGTTCGTTCTGATGGCTCTCTCCACGAATGAAGAGTGGGTGGAGGGTTATATATAGCCTCCACACAAAATCTAACCGTTACACACAACTTGCCAAACTCGGTGGGACCGAATTGATAAACTCGGTCAGACCGATTCAGCAAATCTAGTGACCGTTAAGATTTTCCGTGGGACCGACATGCAACTCGGCAGGACCGATATGGTTAGGGTTAGGGCATAACATAATCTCGGTGAGACCGATTACACAAACTTGGTGGGACCGATTTTGGTAATAAGCTAACCAGAGAGTTGGTCAGGCAAACTCGGTGAGACCGATTACACAAACTCGGTGGGACCGATTTTGGTAATAAGCTAACCAGAGAGTTTGCATTGTAATCTCGGTAATACCGATTGCTCAAACTCGGTGAGACCGATTTTGGTAATGGACATACGCAGAGAGTCCCATGTCGGTGAGACCGATTTGCCTAGGGTTTGTGGCAGTGGCTATGACATCTGAACTCGGTGGCGCCGGATAGAAAGCATCGGTGGGGCCGAGTTAGACCTTTGGTTTAGAACATATGTGGATGTGAGAAAGTAGTTGAGGGCTTTGGAGAATATCACTAAGCACTTTGAGCAAGCAAGCCATTAAGCAACACCTCATCCCCTCTTGATAGTATTGGCTTTTCCTATAGACTCAACGTGATCTTGGATCACTAAAACATAAAATGCAGAGTCTTGTACTTCAAGCTTGAGCCAATCCTTTGTCCTTAGCATCTTGAAGGGTTCCACATCCTTTAGTCCATGCCACTTAATTTGTTGAACTTGTATGAAACATACTAGGTAAAAGTGTTAGTCCAACAAGAGATATGTTGACATTAATTACCAAAATCACCCAGGGAGCACTTGTGCTTTCAAATTCTCATGAAATTCTTGACATAAAGATGGTAATACTCCAAGGTAGAACAGAACAAAAGCTGGATTGGCATTTGTTCTGCGGAATACCACTACTTTGACCCAATCCCAGAAATAGATGAGGTACTGGAGTTTATTTCTCCTAGTCATTCTGAATAGGATGGCTTGACGAACCACAAGAATAATAGGCATTGATGGACACGAATGCACACATACCCTTGACTATCAAGTGATAGACAAAGGCCGGAATACAACTAAAGTGGGACAACTCAAAGGAACATATATCTTTATGAGTTGTGGATGCATAGATTTGTATGTCGAGCAAAGCTCAAAATTTCTTCCGGATAACCCATGCAGAATGGTAGAACTAGGAGATTCACAATGTAACGGAGAACTCATCAAGAGCACTTCAGTTGCGATATTTTGGTTCAAAAGAACTTCTGCCATATGCAGTTCATGGTATTTGGAAGAAGGATATACCATGGACCTCGAAGACTATCGCAAAGGTTACTAATATCCTAAAGGAACTAGCAACACTATCAACAGGAAGAAAGTAGGGTGAATCTTGGGCTCAAGAACCCATAAATAGAATGCCTACTAACTAAATAACATCACGAGATGCCTTGAGAATGGTGGCCAGAATTATCACACTGGGATACAACACAAAGACTGAATCTCTGGGTGGTTCTCTAAGACACCTAGGGTCATAGTAATAGCTCCAACATATATACCGAGGCAATGGAGTACCTCAAAAGACCGATTAGTGTGCTTAATCTGGCCCAAAAGGACATCGAAAACTGGGAGGAAGGATTTGCAAATGCATCAGACTATCTAGAAACCTGGGATGACTCAGACAGCATAACGGCTGTAATTGCTCAAAAATATTTGAGGCATCATGCAAAATGGTGGCATAACCACTCAACATCATAATATCAAGGTTCCGAGACCAACTGTTAACATATGGAAGTAGTAGGAACAAAACTAAGGCTTAACCAACAATCCTATAAGTCTACGGATTAGTAACACGTGATCCTGATAGAAAGAAGAGAGAGCCTAGTTCCTTAACCCCCGTAGAAAAGAAGAGGTTGACTCAGATTAGAAGGCATAAGGTAAAGGAGTAAAAAGAGCCTTACGTTCCCTTCCAGAATCAATTCCCTTATATAACTAAATCATTTCCAGACTCGACTTCGACCAGTTTGGCTTAGTAATCCTATAGGCAGTCAGGCTCTGATACCAAAGCTGTCAGGACCCCGATCCTAAGTCACACCGATCTAGCATGTAACACATCATATCACTTTGCGGCCTCACGCACGGTATTCCCACGGGTGCCACCTTACCTGGCCCGGGACCGTTTGCGCCTTTTGGCTCACGTATATGATAGTGTCGCTAGCATCCATATGCAGAGAACCCGGGACGACATGACTAGTCGTGAACCCAAAGTGGCACTAACTTACGGGGACAGGCATACATGAATCAATATCGAGCATGTCGATTGACGGCGTGCGAATCCGGGCTGTAACCGGCTAACAGGACTACGGTGAACCGGGCTGTAGCAGGCTAGGCAGGACTCGGATGTCACCGCATGATCTTTCCGGAAGGGACAGACACGAACGGCAGTGAATCACATGCCCGGCCGATCAAGTGTTACGGAGCGATAGTCTTTGGGCTAGCAGGACTCCGGTGAACTGGGCTATAGCGGACTACTATGGCTCATGGAGGCACAAGACTACATTTCCCCATAAGAGAGGCTACCAAGGATAAACAACTAGGTTGTCGGATCCCACACATACCAAGCATTTCAATCATACACACAATATGCTCGATATGTGTAAATACAACATGGCCTCACAACAAAACTCTACGACTCAAAGTATTTATTCATTAGGCTCCGAGGAGCGAGATATTACAAACATGGGTCTCATGACCCAACATACATAACATACAAGCAACAAGCACATGTGGAAGCTTAACTTGTCTGAGTACAGACAACTACAAATGAAGAAGGCTGAGAAGCCTGACTATCTACAAGACCCTCCCAAGGGTACAAGATCGTAATGAGGTAACAAGCTAAACATCGAAGTCCACGCGGAACTACTAGCGAGACTGAAGTCTCTCTGCAAAACATAAAATAAGCAAACGTGAGTACAAATGTACCCAGCAAGACTTACATCAGAACTATCTACATATGCATCGGTATCAATAAAGGGGTGGTGGAGTTTCACTGCAGCAAGCCAGCTTTGACTCGGTGGCTATCACGAACTTCATTTGCAAGTAACTCTTTTGAGGTGGCGCACGATTCCACATATTCACCATATCAATACACCACTATGGATCCGCTCTCGTCTCCCTACGAGAACGCCATCCATAGCACTCACGCTTATCTTGCGCATTTTAGAGTATCCACTTTCACTTGTCTATGAACTGTACAGGCAACCCAGAAGTCCTTTTCTGCGGACACGGCTATTCAAATAGATGATGCTAACCCTACAGGGGTGTACTTCTTCACACACGCTCTCGCCACTTACCACCATGTACACGTCGTGTATCTCGGCAACCTTCAAGCGGAAGCCTGTCGAGGGAGTCGGCCACGACTTGACTAACCACACAAGTCTCTAGTCCAGGTTTATCACCTATTCGGGTTCCATCCGCAAGGAGATCCAGCCGGGGTGTTGCTCACGGCCCCAAACGATGTGAGCAGTGTTCCCAAGACCACCATCCGGGTGCCACTTGGTACACCGTACACTGCGTTTGTGCCTAGTCATCCCAAGCCCACATGCTGGGTGCCACTTGGTAGACTACGAGCACTACCTACAAACACTAGAAACTAGTTGCAACTCCTGGACAGAGATCAGGTTGATTAATAAGTCGAGAGGGGCCGAGTTACCGGAACCCAATGTGTGGTAGTAGCTGTTCATGGATCACAAACACAGAACTCAGTTCCTGAGGATGGCTGCAATGAGACAACCCACCATGTACTCCTACATGGCCTCTCACCGCTACCTTTACCAAAACATGTTAATACACTTAGCTCTCAACAGTAGGACATGTTCACAACTTTCCAATTCATTCCCGGTGAATCAGACCTGACACAACTCTAAGCAATAGCAGGCATGAAAACACAAGCATGAATGAGTAGGCACATCAAGGCCCGAAAAAATCCTACTCATGCTAGTGGGTTTCATCTATTTACTGTGGCAATGACAGGTCATGCAGAGGAAAGGGGTTCAACTACCGCACCATGTAACAGTTGAATCTCTGTTGTCCTAATGTAGTAAAAGAGAGCAGGAGCGAGAGAGTGGGATTGTATCGAAATGAACAAGGGGGTTTTGCTTGCCTGGCACTTGTGAAGATAGTATAGCTCTACATCGATGTCATCGAACTCATCGTCGGAACCACGTCTACTGGGAGGGGACAAATACCGGCAACAGAGAGGAAACACAATCAATGCAATGCAACAATATGATGCATGATCATGACATGGCAATATGATGTGATTTGGGCTAATGCAGCTAGCAACAATTTAAATGGAGTTGGTTTGAACACAAGATTCAAATTCAAACTCATATGTGAGAATTCAAATGTCATTTAATTGATTTGACCTGATCAGTAGGCATAAGTTGCTCAAGCATGCATGAAAATGGTACAGATGAATAGATTGGATTTTTCTGATAAATTTTCATATATAATTTATTTCATTCTAAGCTACGGTTAAACTTCTATGATTTTTAGAAGTTTAGGTTATTTTCTAAAATTCATAAATCATTTCTGATTTATTTTAAATTCTAGAAAACCTTTTCTGCGTCAGCACTAAGTCACAATGACGTCATCATTGACCAAAGTCAAATCTGACTGGTGGGCTCTACCTGTCATTGAGTCAGTTAACTGACAGGGTTAATTAACCTAACCTAATAACTGTTAGCAGGGCTGGGCCCACGTGTCAGTGTAACTGGAGGGTAATTAGCCCTAAACTAATTAAGGCAATGTCAGCAAATCGGCGTTTAGTCGCCGGCGCTAATCCGAGGACGCCAGAGTTGCCCTCCCAGCTGTTTCCGGCGACGGGAGCTCGGGTGGCTGGGTTCTACAGACGCAGCACATCGGGGCACGTCAGTTGGTGGTGGCAGCAGTCGCTAGGGTAGCCGGAATCAGCAAGGGCGGCGAGCTTTGGCGGCGGTGGTGCTCGGGCTAGCTCATGCTAGAGGCTGCAGCCTGTGGGCGAGCGAATAGAAGGGCTAGGCGGCCTCCTGGAGGCACCAGGAGTGCGATGCAGTGCAAGGGTGCGGGTGGTTTGAGCTTAGGCCACGGCGGCGACAAAGCCAGGCGGCGGTGAGCTTCAGTCATGGCGGGGAACGGCGCTACGGCAAGGAATCGACGCGGGGAAGAGTGGGTAATGATGGCGGAGCTCACAGGGAGTCGGACGTCGATCTCAGCGGGCTTGGGGACGGCCTGATGGTGACGAATCAAGCGGCGGTGATGGCTGGAACCGAGGTTGAAGAAGACGTCCGGGACGGCGACGCAGTGCTCCCCCGGTTGTTTGGCTCGGCGTGGATGAGGAGGGCGAAGATGCGGAGCTCGTGGTCTCGAAGAGGGAGTGAGGGAGTGGTTGTGGCCGCGGCAAACGGCGTCGTTGCGCTCCGGCTCCTTCGGTCGGCCATGGGAGAGAGAGCAGAGGGAAGGGGAGAGGTTGCGGGCGAGGGAGAGAGAGGTCAGGGGTCTCTGGGCGTCTCCAGGCGCGAGGGAGAAGCACGAGGTGGCAAGCAGGAGCTGGAGCCTGCGGCCTGCGTGGGCGCTCTCTCGCGACGACAGCAGCAGCTTTGAGGCGAGGGGAGGAAGACGACAGGAGGTCGCGGTGGGCTGGGCCCAGCAGGTGTTGGGCGGAGCTGAGCCGCGGATAAGTGGACCAGGTAACTCTTTCTCTCTATTTCTTTTCTATTTCTAACATTTGTTTGATTTAGTTTTAGGCACTAAATCATTTTCTTTTCTTCTGATAAATTTTGTAGGGACTATTTGGATTATTCCAGAGCCCCTCAAATTTACCCAGAATTATTGAACATATATAAAATATATAACATATATATATCCAATGCAAATAATTATTGCATTAGTTCCAAATGCCAAAAATAAATATTTATGAGCTCCTAAAAAAATTGGTTTGAATTTTACCTTTGACCAATATTTTCATAGAGAAACATGAACATTTTCTTGGAGCAATTTTTATCTTGGTCATTTCAAGAAATGATTTCTGAGGATTTCACATGTCCCCATTTCAAGTTTCCATGGAAGTTAAACATGATGCAAACACTAGGCAGCAATAGAAGTTAGGGATGTGACAGCCTGGTTCCCCCCTTCTCCGACTACTTCTACACCGTCCTCCACCATTACAGGTTGCAGACCCTTCATCTCCATCCCAACTCCGTCCTTATCTTGTCGATCTTTGCCTTCTACTGTGAGGCTTATGTCGGGGTGATGCCATCCGTGGCTCTGCTACGCCACTTCTTCTTCCTCCGAATCAACGACGGTCATACCTATGGATGCGCCAACTTCGTCGTAGCCGGCAAGGCCAACGCGATCTCTAAGGCTGGGAAGAAGGCCGAGGGCTTCAGGAGCAAGTGGGTCATGATGGATGCCAAGTGTGTCCACCCGCGGTTGATGCTGCCAACGGAGATGCCCCAGTCCGATGAAGGGTGGTCTTGCGCGAAGCTTACTGATGACCGGGCAAAGTTGGTGCTCGAGAAGATGACTGTCGACCTGAAGCCGGGCAACGCGAAGGCGGCAAAGCTGACGGGGGCCATGCTCCTGAGGGAGTTCCTGATGCTGCGCGTGGCTCCGCTCCAGGATCGCTCGCACCCCTTGTGGACGCTTGAGGGCGCAGAGGATAAGCTTCGCTTGAGACCGAAGGCCTTGTGTGAAGAAGAGCTGGCTGTGGCTCTCCGCCTCCTGGTCGGGGACGACTAGGAGTACCAGCCGAGTGCCTTCGTTCCTTTGTTCCTCCGCGAGGATAGGACGCAGGTCGCGGCCGCCATGCCCACCTTTGACGGGCGTGGGCTGGTGCCCCCGGTGCCTCCCAGGGTTCTGACTGCGCCGACGCCGGTGGACGTCTCTTCTGGCGATTCCCACGGGGAGGGGGAAGAGGAAGAAGATGAGGAGCGCGTGTCACATCCCTAGTTCTGGTAATGCCTAGTGCTAGCATCTGGTGTTGCATCATGTTTAAATTTTATCTAAATTTGAAATAGGGGTGATCAATCCCTAGCACCAAAAGAACTCAACTAGGTTCAACTTAAAAACATTTTCAATGAACCCAAAGTGCCTCAAGAAAAGTTCATGGTTTTTGGTTAAGGTAGAAACCTCTGCCAAAATGATGAATATATATCTAGGACATTTTTGGATTTTTGAATTAACTCATATTGTATTTGACTTGGGGTTATAAATTCCTATAAATACTTTTATAACTCCAATCATTTTGAAAAATATTGTGGGGCTTTGGGCTAGTCCATATTGCATCCACAAATAATTTCAGAAGCAACAAAAATGGTTTAGTATTATTACTAAATCAAAACAGAGAAAAATAAATAGAAAACAGAAAGAAAAATAGGAAAAGAGAGAAACTTACCTGGCGCTCACCTGTAGCTTACCAACCCAGCCCACCTGGCACTGCCAGTCATCTCCCTCCTCACGCTAGGAGGACAGGAGCGCGGGGCTGCGGCGCGCTGGCACGTGCCTGGCCACCTCCTGCTTGCCGCCGACCGCCTAGCGCTGGCTACGGACGCCACACACTCTCCCGCGCATCCCTCGACCGCTTGCTCGTCCCCATCCCCTCTCTGACTCTCTCTCCCGTGACCGGCCAAATGCAGCACGAGAGACCGCGGCGAGAACCAACACGGCCACAGCTACCCCCTCGCCCCTCTATTGTGCCCACGAGCTCCGCGTCATCTTCCTCGTCATCTCCACCGAGCCAAGCCAGCCGGGACGCTCCGTAGCATCGTCATCGCCACTGTCTTCAACCTCGGGAGCCGGTCACCGCCGACGTCGATTCACCGTCACCAAGCCGTCCCCGAGCAAGCCGAGCCCCTCTTCGTGATCACTGTGAGCTTCGCCGGCGTTTCCCCCTAACTCCGCGGCCTAGCCCTTGCTGTAGCCACATTTTTCATTGATGCCTGAAGCACGCCGCCGCACGAGCTCGTTGCCGATGAAGCTCCGGTGGCCATTTGGTCCCGTGCGTGCCTCTGTTGGGTTCGTGAGCTCTCGTAGATCACGTAGGTACAAAATGCTGGTCCTCCCGCGTGCCGTGTCATCGATTTCGTCGACGCTAGAGCTCCGGCCGCTGTCGGATTTCGGGTTCCGGCAGACCCTTGAGGTTCGAACACTGGGGTGCGCGCGGAGATCCAACCCTCCACCGTATTGTACCTCGCCGAATCGCAGGGACCTAAACTACTAGAAAGAACAGCACAAGAGACACGAGATTTATACTAGTTCGGGCCACCGTTGTGGTGTAATACCCTACTCTAGTTTGTGGTGTGGTGGATTGCCTATTGGGCTGATGAGGAACAGTACAGGGAGGAACAGCCTCGCGAGGGTCTGTTCTTGGTGGGTGTGATGAATAGGTGGTGTTCCGTCGCTCTAGCTTGAGGATCGGGTCCCTATCTCTCTCTCTGGATTCCAAATGCCCACCCTCTCTACTATGGTGGCTAGCTCTACTTATATAGACAAAGCCCCTGACCCTCTTCTCAAATATTGAGCGGGAAGGGCGCCAACAATTGGCCATTTTGAAGGGGAACAGGGGGTACACTTATCCTCACTAAAGTTAGTCCTCGTCTGCCAAAGGCTCTGGTGATGACGCTTGCTTGGGCTCCACGATGACTCCCTTCCAGCCGTTGGGGCTGGTCTTGGTCTTGTTGCACCGAAACGGATGCCTTTGCTTGATGCTCTTGCCTGCGCTTGCTCCCTTTGCACCAAAGAGGAAAGGAGGACGCTGTGCGGGCTGGCGCCCGACTGGCGCCCTTGGTCATCATGGCTTGCGTCACGGGCACCTCGCGAGGTACCCTGCCTTGAACTCTCCGCCTCCTCATGAGCCAGCCTGACGAGGCCGTGCCTGAGGAAGCTCCTGGCCGTCCGCCCCGCGAGGCTTCGCCCCTTGCGAGGGTCTTGAGCTTGCGCTGATGAAGATGGGCCGTCCTGGGCCTCCTTCGAGCCACGCCGCAGGCCGCAGGCAGGCAAGTATGGGGACCCGCGTTCCCAGAACGCCGACAGTAGCCCGCGGACCCATGGCGCGCCCGAACTTGGTCGGGCAGAGAGGCGAAAGGGCAAGTGTGAAGCGTCGCGGGCCCTAACAGCCTGCGGCCCTGGGCGACGCGTGGCGGTTGATTGGACGTGGGCGGCACTGTTCCCCCACGCCTCCTTATTTCGTGCCTTGCTAGGCGGACACGCTGCTGCACACATCTGTCCCCCTCTCTGCTGCTTGTGCGCTCCAGTCCTTCCCCCTCTCGAACTCCAGCTTCCATTTTCAATCCAATCTCGAATCTCCCCCTCGCCCTTTCAATAGCCATGGCTCCGACGAAGAAGGGGAAAGGGAAGAAACCTGTGCCTCCGCCTTGTTCGCCGCCGCCGGCGACCTCCGCTGTCGACCCGTCGATCATACTCAATCTGGAGGGCTTGGGCAAGGTTAGTTCGGCTCTGGCTACCTCCTTCAACGAATGCGGGAGGACGACGGCTTGGCCCGCGTCACACTTCTCCATCGACAGGATAGTCACTGAGGTCCGGTATTTTGTTGACGCCCTGTGGGTGGGGCTGGTTCCCCTTCTCTCGATTTCTTCAATGCGGTGCTTTCCCACTATCGAGATCCACATGATGCATCTGGGTCATGAGTCCATTACTCTCCTCTCGGTCTTCGCCTTCGTTTGTGAGGCAATGATGGGCATCCTTCCCTCGGTTGCCTTGCTGCGCCACTTCTTCTCTCTGCGCCTTGTCGACCCCACTCAATGCTCGGCGTGCGTGAGCTTCGTCGCTGCGCCCGAGACAGCGGCCTCAGGGATTGACTTCAGCCTGCCTCCGCCCGCGGCTGAGTTCTGCAAGAGGTGGTTGTACGTGGATGTGGGGCTGCCTAGCCCCCTGCTATCGGAGCCAACCTCGCCTGTTGTCTCCAATTCAGGCTGGGGCCAGGAGACGCTTTCAAGCCCTCGGCTAATCTTTGTCTGGCGCCGCTTCGCGTTCCTGAGGTCGCTTGCTGTGACAGCGCCCAAGGTGGTGAAGGAGTTCCTGATGCGCCGCATTGCTCCTCTCCAACGCCATTCCCACCGGATGTGGGCCTTCAGCGGGCCTGGTGATCGTATGAGGCTCCAGGAAGAAGACCTGACGCCTGAAGCGCTAAGGAAAGTGCTCCTGGTCCTGACTGGCGATCCCAACCCCGGTGGCATCCGACATGAAGGGGCCTTGTTGTACCTCTGCCAGAACAGGGGTGATTTGGTGAACCAGATGCCTATCTTTGATGAATGGGGGCGCCCCTGGTCTCGAGGGCCTCGCGAGAATCCAGTGGTGGTGACAGCCCTTCCAGTCGGCCAAGGCGGCTACTCCTCAAGTGGCGGAGCAGGGAGGCACAAGCCGCCAGAGGCTGAAGGGACCCCCGCCGGGGTGAAAGCGTCGGGCGAAGCTCGTGTGGGGGCAGCTCCTAAGGCTCATGCCGCTGCGGCTGAGGGCGGCAGGCAGCCGCCCGCAGCGCCCGCGGATGGAGCCCCCGAGGCCCCTGCTGCTTCTCTTGGTGAGGTGACTAGCAGCACGCGTCAGGCAGACGCCCCTGACGCAAGTCGCCTTGATGCTTCTCCCTCGCCGCAGGCTGATCCCTGCGCTCAAATCTTGGGTCGTTTCATGAGAACGAGGCCCTCGGAAGAGAAGGGAGGCCACAGGCGATGATTAACCTTGTCTTTGCGAAGCGTAGGAAGTGCCGCCAGCGATGTGTAAGCCTTCTCCTTCTCCGGCTCTGATTCTTCTGCTGCCAGACGATCCTTGCCTGCAGGCCCTTCTGCCGAGCTCACGGAGACGGGTGAGGAGCCATCCCCGGCCGCCTCCCACGTCCTTGAGTGCTCCAAGCAGCAGAGCCCTTGTGGTGAGGGCGACCGGGGAGGTGAACCGTCCCGTGGCGCGTCATGGCCCTGCGCGCCTCGCGATCCTTCCTCGCGAGCCTTCCCGATGCATAGCTAGCCTGCCGTGGGCTTCTCTCCTGGTCGTGGACGTCGATTGGCTGAGGCACTTCCTGCGCCCCTCGTCTTGGGATGGGCTGGCTCCAGGCCGGGCTTCTGGCGCGGCGCCCGGCCGCGAGGGTGCCAGCCCCTGCCCGGAGGGGGAGTGTTGATTCGTGGCTCCCGGCGCCCGCCTGGGGCGGTTGATGGTCTGGAGGACGTGCGCGAGCGCGCTCGAGAGCGCCGCGCCCTTCGCCAAGGACTTTTTCAAAGGGCGGCCGACGCGGTGAGCCTTCTTGGTGAAGAGCTTGCTGACGAAGACGCGCGCCTTGAGGCCGAGGGCTGCGCCACAGAGAGGCGTGAGTGGAGGGCTGCCGCCTTGCGCGCGCCGCCAGCCGCGATCTTGATGATGAAGAGGCCAAGGCGTCGTGGCAGCCTCTCGGGAGGCTGTTCTCGGGCCGTCCGGGGAGGCCCGGCAGCTAACAGTGGCGAGAGGCGGCGGAGGAGGCGGGCACGGGAACTCCTGGCCCGGTGTCACTCATTGGAGGAGCAAGTGGAGCTGCGCGAGGCAGCCCTTGCGTCGATGAAGGTGGCCTCCGGCGACATGGCGGAGCTCCAAAAGCGTGAGGAGGCGCTGACGCTTGAAGCCACCGAACGCGCGCGCGAGTACGAGCGCTTGGAGATGAGGGAGCGCTTGGCGACGCGGGCAGAGGATGAGGTCGCAGCACGGGAAGCCCGCGTCGTGGAGGAGGTCGGACGCCGAGTGGCGGCGGCGCGCTCGAACCTCGAGCGCGAGTTTGAGGAGCGGCTGGGGTTGATCAAGGCCGAGGCTGAGGGCAGGATTGCTGCCTTGAGGGCCAAGCTGGAGGAGGCGACACGGCGGGCCGATGCTCTTCGGGCCGCCCTCGAGGTGGCGCACAGGGAGTCCACCACCTCTCAGGCCGAGACGCTCCTTCTTCGCCAACGGGTCGAGGAGGCCGAGGCCGTCGCGCGCCAGAATGTGGACGAGATGCATCAGCGGAGAATCCTGGAGCATGGGCACGGCCCCATGCTCGCCACGCTCCGGGAGAGAGCCAACGCAGCCTTGAGTAATATCTGCGGCGGCGGAGTTGGCGAGCGCCTGTGATTAACTACGCCGGCAACCTCCGGTTCTTCACCGGCGTGGTGGCGCGGCTGAGGCCTTGATCGGTCGGTCAGGCCAATAGGTTGGTGGAGGAGAGGAGCAGCGCTGCTTGGGCGCGCCTTTTCTCGTGTCTTCAGCCATCTCTAGGACATGGACCCCCGCCGACTTTGACGCAGTTTATCGCCTTCAGCTTCCCAGCCGTCCGGGCGACTCGGGCGCATCGGATGGAAGACAACGTGGATGCTCTTGTCCGGGCCTTCGCCCGGACAATGACGGCGTGATCGTGGCACGCCCGGCGAGGCGGCGTGGTGAGCAACCTGGCGCTGCCGATGACCCCTTGAGCGGTGTGGCGAGGACAGCGGCGCCAAAGAACGGCTCGGGAGGTGCTCCTGAGGACGCATTGGGGGATTTATCCGACTGACTATGTATTGTCCTTGTTCCATTACCCTGCATGAGTAGAACTCAGGTTTTGGCCTGATGGCTGTGAGAGCATTTTGGGAGGGGAGCCCCTCATGTAAAACTTGTGTTCATCGTATTAGCAGGTGTTACATCGCCCAAACGCCCGCGCCAAGTGGTTGGCTAAGCGACGTGCTGGTTGGCTGGTTTACCTTTGTTTCGTACGAGCCCCGAGACGGCCTGTGGGAGGCTGAGGCGATCTGAGTGTCTCCTGATCGAATCCGTAGGATCTGCAGTAAAAAGCCTCCGGAGAGGATGCGGCGGCGACAGGCTGGGCTGCGTGCAAGCTAGGCCTGGCCCGGCTCGTGAGGGGCTCGCGAGGGGATGCAGCTGAGGCGGAGTTGTAACTGAAACGCGAGAGATTTGCTCGAACGAGACTAAGCACCCCTTCCCCGAACACACGCAAATCTCAACTTCGAATCCAACTTAAATCCAGCGAGGGAAAACGACAATCAAATGGAAAGGCGAAGAAAGCAGAAGAAAAGCCGCGTCGGCACCTAGTCTAGTCTTGGGCGTCTTCTCACGGTAGCGGAGCTAAGTGCTGCCACTTTGGGCGTGGGAGGAGCCCAGGCCACGAGGCGGCACCCTGAGACTCCGGCGTGTACAGCCCCACTCATTATTACGTGAGAGTGTCACAGGCGGCGAAGCTTCACAGCACTGGGCCTTCTTCACAGTGTACCGGCCTTGCTTCATATCGCCAGACGAGGCCCGCCTTGCGCCACACTCTAGTGCCACCAACGACGACCGAAACCAGGGCGCCGCCGGTGGGGTAGAGCGATCGCCAGCCAGTTCCCCAGCGACCACGGGTCCTCCGCTTGAGGCAGGCCACGAGGCGCCTCCCAGCAGAGGGCCTACCTCGGAACGCCTTGCTCAACGCCATGGGTGGTGATGTCGGGTCTCTGCCCCTCTCCGGCAGCCCCCTGCGCCCCCCTCCCAAGGGGTAGGAGACTGCGGGAGCGGGGCAGCCGCTCGTCGTGGCGACCTGTACCTCCTACGACCTATGGTTAGCGTATGTTTGCTCTTGAGGGAGTAGCGGTACCCGATAATCGTCGCCCCCGATGGGACCAGTGGGACCGTCTCGAGGCTCCTGGAAGAGCTCGGCTTCTGGCGCCTCATCCCCCCAGCTCGGGCTGAGGAGCGAGCCTTGCTCTCCCTCATGCGGGTGCCCTTGATCCATCATGTGGGGCACGTATTCTTCCGGCGCCATCATCCCGAAGGCCACGCCGTAATGCTAAGTGTGCCATGCTGCTCTGCTTGATGCGCCCGCCGTGGGGTGGTGGCGCGACGGTCCGCCAGGGCCGTGAGTTGCGTCGAGTCCTTCTTCTCTGCGGGCCGGGGGTGGGGGCAACCCGCCGCCCGGCCAATCTTGGCAACCGCCCGGTGTTGGAGTAACTTTGGAGCCAGCAGAACGCGCGGAACCCCGTGTGAGCCGCCACGGGCCTGAGATGGAAGTTGGGTGCGAAGGGGTGAGCCCCGAGGCGGCGAAGCCAGGAGCTCGCCACTCGCTCGGCCAACGCGTCGCGGCCGCTCTCCGGCAGCCTGCCGCTGCAGCAGCTCTCGGGCCACTTGTGAGCACGGCCCTTGAGTTCGCTTTGCTCGGCGGGTGTCACGGTGATGTGGTCGTGGCGTGATTGGAGGCCCTTGCTGCCCGGCGCGCTGCCGCGGCGTGAGAGCCGTCGAAGCTTTGTCGCGTCGCCCGCCCGCGGCGCCCTGCGGACCGCGAGCTGCACTGGGCACGGGTCGCCCGAGGCGGCTCTCGATGGGCGGGCCACGCCACCCAAGGATCTGGGTTGCCCGCTTGGTCGCCGGACATGGTGATGACGATGCGACGAGACACGAGGTGGCAGAAGGCGGATTCCGGCGCACCCCTACCTGGCGCGCCAAATGTCGGATTTCGGGTTCCGGCAGACCCTTGAGGTTCGAACACTGGGGTGCGCGCGGAGATCCAACCCTCCACTGTCTCGTACCTCGCCAAATCGCAGGGACCTAAACTACTTGAAAGAACAGCACAAGAGACACGAGATTTATACTAGTTCGGGCCACCGTTGTGGTGTAATACCCTACTCTAGTTTGTGGTGTGGTGGATTGCCTCTTGGGCTGATGAGGAACAATACAGGGAGGAACAACCTCGCGAGGGTCTGTTCTTGGTGGGTGTGATGAACTGCTAGGTGGTGTTCCGTCGCTCTAGCTTGAGGATCGGGTCCCTATCTCTCTCTCTGGATTCCAAATGCCCACCCTCTCTACTATGGTGGCTAGCTCTACTTATATAGACGAAGGCCCTGAGCCTCTTCCCAAATATTGAGCGGGAAGGGCGCCAACAATTGACCATTTTGAAGGGGAACAGCGGGTACACTTATCCTGACTAAAGTTAGTCCTCGCCTGCCAAAGGCTCTGGTCTTTGGCCTTTGCTTGGGCTCCACGATGACTCCCTTCCAGCCGTTGGGGCTGGTCTTGGTCTTGTTGCACCGAAACGGACGCATTTGCTTGATGCTCTCGCCTGCGCTTGCTCCCTTTGCACCAAAGAGGAAAGGAGGACGCTGCGTGGGCTGGCGCCGACTGGCGCCCTTGGTCGTCATGGCTTGCGTCACGAGCACCTCGCGAGGTACCCTGCCTTGAACTCTCCGCCTCCTCATGAGCCATCCTGACGAGGCCGTGCCTGAGGAAGCTCCTGGTCGTCCGCCTCGCGAGGCTTGGCCCCTCGCGAGGGTCTTGAGCTTGCGTTGATGAAGATGGGCCGTCTTGGGCCTCCTTCGAGCCACGCCGCAGGCCGCAGGCAGGCAAGTCTGGGGACCCCTGTTCCCAAAACACCGACAGCCGCCGCCCAACTCGCCGATGCCGCCGCTACAGACACCTCGTGCCCTCTCACTGCCACCGCTGGATGCGCACGAGCCCCAGCTCACCGTAGAACCCAACGGTGTCGCAAGCCGTGCCCTTTAGGCGAAACCCGAGGTGCCTCGCTGCGTCTGGCCTCGCCAGCGTCGAGTCGCCGGAAGGTTTGACCGAGTTGACTAGGTTTTGACCCCCCTGGCTCATTAACTGATGGGCCCAGAGCCCTGCTAATTTTAGCTTAGTGCTAATTAACTTTTAGTTAACACACTAAGTCATTGACATGTGGGCCATGGCCCCACTGACAGTTTAGTTAGTATTAACTTAACCCTGTTAATTAGTTTTTCACTGACGAGTGGGTCCCAGTCGTCTGGTTTGACCTGGGCTGGAGCCTTTCACTTGCTGACGTCATGCTGACCCTGTGATGACGCAGTAATGCTTTTTTGGATTTTATATAAATCTATTTGATTTATTTATTTTCAGAAAATATCCGAAACTTCAAAAGTCATAGAAATTAATCTATAACTCCAAATGAAATAATTCATATATGAAAAACTATCAGAAAAATCTGAAGAATCTGTTTATGGCATTCTCATGCATGTTTGAAGAAAAAAGCTACTGTATATGAAATTTGAATTAATGGTATTTGGAATGCCTCATGTGGAGTTCAAATTTGAATCTAGTGTTCGGACCAACTCCATTTAAATCGTTGCTAGCTGCATTAGCTCAAATCACAGCATATTACCATGTCATGACCATGCATCATATTGTTGCATTGCATTGATTGTGCTCTTTGTTTGTTGCCGGTGATTGTTCCCTCTCGATAGACGTGTTCCGGCGATGAGATCGATGGCACCGATGAGGAACTATACTATCTTCAGAGGTGCCAGGCAAGCAAAACCCCCTTGTTCATTCTGATACAATGCCACTCTATCGCTCTTGCTCTCTTTTACTGCATTAGGACAACAACGTTTCAACTGTTACATGTTGCGGTAGTTGAATCCCTTTCCTCTGCATGACCTGTCGTTGCCACAGTAAATAGATGAAACCCACTAGCATGAGTAGGAGTTGTTTGAGCCCTGATGTGCCAACTCATTCATGCTTGTTTGTCATGCCTGCTATTGCTTAGAGTTGAGTCAGGTCTCATTCATCGGGGATGAGTTGGAATGTGGTGAACATGTCCTACTGTTGAGAGCTAAGTGTGTGAACATGTTTTGGTAAAGGTAGCGGTGAGAGGCCATGTAGGAGTACATGGTGGGTTGTCTCATGGAAGCCGTCCTCAGGAACTGAGTTCTGTGTTTGTGATCCATGAACAGTTACTACCACACATTGGGCTTCGGGCGCTCCAACTCTCTCGACTTATTAATCAACCTGCTCTCTGTCCAGGAGTTGCAACTAGTTTCTAGTGTTTTTAGGTAGTGTTAGTAGTCTACCAAGTGGCACCCGGTACAGGTGAGCTTGGGACAGACTAGGCACCGTGGCACGGTGTACCAAGCGTAGATCCATCCGTCGAGGTGGGCTTGGGAACCCTGCACACATCATTTGGAGCCATGAGCGACACCCCGGCCGGATCTCCTTGCGGATGGAACCTGAATAGGCGATAAACCTGGACTATAGACTTGTGTGGTTAGTCAGGTCGTGGCCGACTCCCTTGCCAGGCTTCCGCTTGAAGGTTGCCGAGATACACGACATGTACATGGTGGTAAGTGGCGAGAGCATGTGTGAAGAAGTACACCCCTGCAGGGTTAACATCATCTATTCGAATAGCCGTGTCCACAGTAAAGGACTTCTGGGTTGCCTATACAGTTCATAGACAAGTGAAAGTGGATACTCTAAAATGCGCAAGATAAGCGTGAGTGCTATCGATGGCGTTCTCGTAGGGAGACGGGAGCAGATCCATAGTGGTGTATTGATATGGTGAATATGTGGACTTGTGTGCGATACCTCAAAAGAGTTACTTGCAGTCGTAGTTCAGGATAGCCACCGAGTCAAAGCTGGCTTGCTCCAGTCAAACTATACCACCCCTTTGTTGATACCGATGCATATGTAGCTAGTTCTGATGTAAGTCATGCTGGGTACATTTGTACTCATGTTTGCCTATTTTATGTTTTGCAGAGATACGTCAGTCTCACTAGTAGTTCCACGTGGACTTCGACGTTAGCTTGTTACCTCAGCTACGATCTTGTGCGCTCGGCATGATCTAGTAGATAGTCAGGCTTCTCAGCCTTCTTCATTTGTAGTTGTCTATACTCAGACAAGTTAAGCTTCTGCATGTGCTTGTTGTTTGTATGCTCTGTATGTTGGGGTCATGAGACCCATGTTTGTAATACTTGGCTCCTCGGAGCTTAATGAATAAATACTTGAGTCGTAGAGTTATGTTGTGATGCCATGTTGTATTTACACATATCGAGCATATTGTGTGTATGATTGAAATGCTTGGTATGTGTGGGATCCGACAACCTAATTGTTTATCCTTGGTAGCCTCTCTTATGGGGAAATGTAGTCTTGTGCTTCCATGAGCCATAGTAGTCCGGCCATGCCGGTTCACCGGAGTCACGCTAGCCCAAAGACTACTGCCTCGGAACACTTGACTGGCCGGGCATGTGATTCACTTCCTCGTGGTTCCGTCCCTTCAGGGAAATGTCATGTGGTGACATCCGGAGTCCTGCCTAGCCTGCTACAGCCCGGTTCACCGCAGTCCTGTTAGCCCAGTGCTACAGCCCGGATTCGCACGCTGCTGACCGACATTCTCGATGTTGATTCATGTATGCATGTCCCCGTAAGTTAGTGCCACTTTGGGTTCACGACTAGTCATGTTGGCCCGGGTTCTTTGTCATATGGATGCTAGCGACACTATCATATACGTGAGCCAAAAGGCGTAAACGGTCCCGGGCCATGGTAAGGTGACACCCGTGGGAATACCATGCGTGAGGCCGCAAAGTGATATGAGGTGTTACCGGCTAGATCGATGTGACTTGGAATCGGGGTCCTGACAGCTTTGGTATCAGAGCCTGACTGCCTGTAGGATTACCAAGCCAAACTGGTGAAAGTTGAGTCTAGAAATGCTTTAGTTATATAAGGGAATTGATTGTGGAAGGGAACGTAAGGCTCTTTTTACTCCTTATACCTTATGCCCTTCTGATCTGAGTCCGCCTCTTCTTTTCTACGGGTATTAAGAACTAGGCCTTCTAATCTATCTATCAGGATGATGAGTTAGTATGATAGAGACTTATAGGATTGATGGATTCAAGTCTCAGTTCAATTTCTACTACTTTCGTATGTTCATAGTTGGCCTCGGAACCTTGATATTGTGTTTCTGAGTGGTTATGCAACCATTTTTTCAGGATGTCTCAAATCCTTTGAGCATTTACAGCCGTTATGCTGTCTGAGTCATCCCAGGTTTCTAAATAGTCTGATGCATTTGCAAATCCCTTCTTTCCGTTCCTGATGTCCCTTTGGTCCAGTTCAACAACACTAATCAGTGAGTTGAGGTACTTTATTGCCTCGACATATATGTTGGAGCCATTATTATGACCCTAGGCATCTTAGAGAACCACCCATAATCTAGCCATGCTTTATATTCCCAGCGTGACGATTCTGGCCACCATTCTCGAGAGCATCCCGTGATGCTACTTAGTAGTAGGTATTCTACTCCTGGGTTTCTGAACCCGAGATTCACCCTACTTACTTCATGTTGATAGTGTTGCTAGTTCCTTTAGGATATTAGTAACCTTTGCGATAGTCCTCGAGGTCCGTGGTATCTCCTTCTTCCAAATATCATGAACTGCTTATGGCAGAAGTTCTCTGAACCAAAAGATCACAACAAAAGTGCTCTTGATGAGTTCTCCATTCTTATTGTGACTTTGCCAATTCTACCTTCTGCATGGGTTATCCGGAAGAAACATGTTGAACTTTGCTCGACATGCTAATCCATGAATCCACAACTCAGAAAGTTATATGTTCCTTTGAGTTATCCCTCTTTAGTTGTCTTCTGACCTTCGTCTATCAA
Source organism: Aegilops bicornis (assembly GCA_021605145.1). Classification (NCBI taxonomy): domain Eukaryota; kingdom Viridiplantae; phylum Streptophyta; class Magnoliopsida; order Poales; family Poaceae; genus Aegilops; species Aegilops bicornis. The sequence goes on along the minus strand of CM038673.1, from coordinate 436,696,440 downwards.
TTGATAGTCAAGAGTATGCGTGCATTCGTTCGTCGATGCCTATCATTCGTGTGGTCCGTTAAGCTATTCTATTACGGAATGACTTGGAGAAACAAACTCCAGCACCTCATCCATATCTTGGATTGGGTCAAAGCAATTGTATTCCGCAGATTAAGAATGCTAATCCAGCTTCTAGTATGTTCCACCTTGGAGTGTTACCATCTTTATGTCAAGAATTTCATGAGAATTGCACCACCTCTTATGGATTCTTGTCGCAGTGATACTTCTTGCCATCATTATTCATTCCTCGGTTCCTGTGTTATTGTAACCGGAATGCCGATAAGTGAACTATGATGTGTGAAATCAATACTCCAAGCAACTCTGTTGCTTGGTAGTTAATGGGCAATACTCTCATTCTTAGTGTGCTGGTTATTGAATTATCATGCTAAGACTGATCGTGCTACCTAGTCCATTTTTCCTGGTGCACTCTTCAATCAATGAGTTAGGATTGTGTCAATCTCTTGCTCTTTCGATCATATCGTGTTGCCCTGAAAAGCAAGATTGTTCTCGAGCTTAATACATATCGGTGGTTCGTGATTTTCTGAATCTCTTCTCCGAAGTGTTACCAGGTTGTCACTTGACCGCTATGTTGAGTTCGTGATCAAGTTGGTTTCTTGTAAACCACCCCTTCTCCAAGAATCTGTGTTGGATACCCCTGAGCTAGTTGGTCAAGCTAAATAACAACTTGGAGAGTTGGAAGATAAAAGCTTATCTAACCTAGTTCATTTCCAAAGGGATATTTTGTGTTTGTGTGGTTGTTGTAGAAAGATGATCTCTTCATCGATTGGTCCTCGTGATCAGTTATTGAACCTATCGTCTTGCCCAAACCTTGATTTGAGTGTGGGCCATCGTCAGATCAAGTTAGAACCAACGATATTCATAATGTTGTCTTACTCGTGGTTGTTTCCTCGAGCATACATCATTAGATCTTTTGGGTCTGACCAATGCTATAACCTTGTTCACATAGTTGTGGAATTCCATCTTCATGGAAATCTTGATGATTGTTGTTGAGCTCATCATCAACATTTCATCTTGTCCATGATTCATGTTGAACATCTAAGTTAGTGTTGGAAACTTTTGTAAGAATTTCTTCATCTCCCGTTCATGAAGTATATGTTTTGGTGAAAGAAGTGGCTTTCTCCAAGTTCACATGCATTAGGTGTAAGTTGCCGCCATGAATTTGAGAAAGGTTTGTTTTGTTCCCTCTGGAATCATCCCAAATCAGTCATGCATACGTGCGAAGTATTCTATGGTTTGGTAGATTAATTACCTCCACTCCATATGTATTCCCTAGCACACCAAGCCACTGATTGATTTGTTCAAGGGGAAGAAGTTCTTCTTAAGAGCATGCCTTATGCAAGGACTTCGATATCCTCGATGATGGTTCCCAATCAGAACTCGGTAGTGTTTTGTTGTAAGAATACTACGTGCTCATGCTTGGCTTGGACAGCGTGTTCTCATGTATGTAGCAGAACCAGCTCCTGTTTTCGAGGTTGCTATCGTAGTTCATTCCCGAGAATCTTGCAACGTCATCTCGTCGATTTGTGTTGCAAACTTTCTTTTCCAGACATGTTGTCTGAAATATTCCGTTACCAACCGGATCTGAATCTCAGGTAGATATGATGGTTGGAACTTTTCCAAGATCTATGATGTAGGTCCCGACAAGGTCGATGTTGGTCGACACACCTAGCCGGAAGATCTATTATGGTAGCTTCTTAATTAAGCAATTTGACCATCTTCTCCATGAGGTTTTTGTATGATCTATACTAAAAGTTGATCCTTATGGATGTTTGTGCCCCCAAAGTCAGACCTTTATTTGATGTTCTAGGTACCGAATGATATTGAGTTAAGCTGGTACATCAAGGAGAACATTAGAAGAGGAGTGCTAATTGTCTCTCGTCGATCATCCAGATTTTGTTTCCTTGGCGTCGTCAAGGTAAAATCTGAGAAAGTGTTGTCCTCCTCTGCATCTGCATTCTCCATCATTATTCATCATGGTAGTACGAGGTGTCACCAGGATCTTGGCATAGATGTTGGTAAAACCTTGATGAATATGGAAATGCTCAAGTTCTTGAAAGAACGCTCAGTCACTAGGTTATATCCTTGGTATCAACTGGAATGTGCCTTCCATTTGCCGAGTTGTTCTATAACCGTAGTTTCCTTTCCAAACTGAGTATACCATCCTCTCGAATTCTTCCAAATGATCAATTGTGTTTTGCCTTAGGCTGGTTTAGAGAGTTTCAATGATCTCTGTATCGAAGGTAATTCTTTTTGCCACTTAAGGGAATAATTCTTCCAGTCACCTTTCCCAAGGTGCCCCGCTAGAGAATCATGGCAATTATTTCCTCGCTACCTTGACACCATCTACCATTTCCTTAAGAGTGGAATTGTTGCCCACCAAATCAAACCTTGTTGTTTGTTCTCCCATCCCTCTCGATGTGTGTTTTGTGTCTCAACTCGAGATGTTTCAACATCTCATTCCGCGAGTTGATCTTGAATAGCTCGATCTTCAAGAAGATCAATCCTAGTAGAGTTTCTTTCCGTCGTCCTCATGTGGATGAAGATCTCAAAAGCGAGGATGTCAAGATCAACGTGATGCAACAAATCAACAACCTTATGAGGTGCAACCTGGACCGTGAAGTTTGTGTTAGCTTTGTGCCTCCCTGTCTTCTTACCTCACGTATTGAATCTCGGGGCGAGATTCTTGTTTAGTGGGGATGAGTTGTCACATCCCTAGTTCTGGTAATGCCTAGTGCTAGCATCTGGTGTTGCATCATGTTTAAATTTTATCTAAATTTGAAATAGGGGTGATCAATCCCTAGCACCAAAAGAACTCAACTAGGTTCAACTTAAAAACATTTTCAATGAACCCAAAGTGCCTCAAGAAAAGTTCATGATTTTTGGTTAAGGTAGAAACCTCCGCCAAAAATGATGAATATATTTCTAGGACATTTTGGATTTTGAATTAACTCATATTGTATTTGACTTGGGGTTATAAATTCCTATAAATACTTTTATAACTCCAATCATTCTGAATAATATTGTGTGGCTTTGGGCTAGTCCATATTGCATCCACAAATAATTTCAGAAGCAACAAAAATGGTTTAGTATTATTACTAAATCAAAACAGAGCAAAATAAATAGAAAACAGAAAGAAAAATAGGAAAATAGAGAAACTTACCCGGTGCTCGCCTGTAGCTTACCGGCCCAGCCCACCTAGCACTACCAGTCATCTCCCTCCTCACGCCGGGAGGACAGGAGCGCGTGGCCAAGGCGCACTGGCACGCGCCTGGCCACCTCCTGCTTGCCGTCGACCGCCTAGCGCTGGCTACGGACGCCACGCACTCTCCCGCGCATCCCTCGACCGCTTGCTCGTCCCCATCCCCTCTCTGACTCTCTCTCCCGTGACCGACCGTACGCACCCGAGACCGCCGACGAGAACCACCACGGCCACAACTACCCCCTCGCCCCTCTGTTGTGCTCACGAGCTCCGCGTCGTCTTCCTCGTCATCTCCACCGAGCCAAGCCAGCCGGGACGCTCCGTAGCATCGTCATCGCCACCGTCTTCAACCTCGAGAGCCGGTCACCGCCGATGTCGATTCACCGTCACCAAGCCGTCCCCGAGCAAGCCGAGCCCCTCTTCGTGATCACTGTGAGCTTCACCGGCGTTTCCCCCTAACCCTGCGGCCTAGCGCTTGCTGTAGCCGCATTTTTCATTGATGCCCGAAGCACGCCGCTGCATGAGCTCATCGCCGACGAGGCTCTGGTGGCCATTTGGTCTTGTGCGTGCCTCCGTTGGGTTCGTGAGCTCTCGTATATCACGTAGGTACAAAACGCTGGTCCTCCCGCGTGCCGTGTCGTCGTTTCCGTCGATGCCAGAGCTCCGGCCACCGCCCAACTCGCTGTTGCCGCCGCTACAGACCACCTCGCGCCCTCTCACTGCCACCGCTGGATGCGCACGAGCCCGAGCTCGCCGTAGAACCCAACCGTGTCACAAGTCGTGCCCTTTAGGCGAAACCCGAGGTGCCCCGCCGCGTCTGGCCTCGCCGGCGTCGAGTCGCCGGCAGGTTTGACCGAGTTGACTAGTGTTTGACCCCCCTGGCTCATTAAATGGTGGGCCCAGAGCCCTGCTAATTTTAGCTTAGTGCTAATTAACTTTTAGTTAACACACTAAGTCACTAACATGTGAGCCCCAGCCCCACTGACAGTTTAGTTAGTATTAACTTAACACTGTTAATTAGTTGTTTCACTGACGAGTGTGTCCCAGCCGTTAGGTTTGACCTGGGCTGGCGCCTTTGACTTGCTGACCCTGTGATGATGCAGTAATGCTTTTCTGGATTTTAAATAAATCTATTTGATTTATTTATTTTCAGAAAATATCCAAAACTTCAAAAATTCATAGAAATTAATCTGTAACTCCAAATGAAATAATTCATATATGAAAAATTATCAGAAAAATCTGAAGAATCAGTTTATGGCATTCTCATGCATGTTTGAAGAACTTACGACCATTGTATATGACAATTTGATTTAATGGTATTTAGAATGCCTCATGTGGAGTTCAAATTAGAATCTAGTGTTCGAACCAACTCAATTTAAATCGTTGCTAGCTGCATTAGCTCAAATCACAGCATAATACCATGTCATGACCATGCATCATATTGTTGCATTGCATTGATTGTGCTCTTTCTCTGTTTCCGGTGATTGTTCCCTCTCGATAGACGTGTTCCGGCGATGAGATCGATGACACCGATGAAGAACTATACTATCTTCAGAGGTGCCAGGCAAGCAAACCCCCTTGTTCATTCCGATACAATCCCACTCTCTCGCTCCTGCTCTCTTTTACTGCATTAGGACAACAATGTTTCAATTGTTACATGTTGCGGTAGTTGAACCCCTTTCCTCTGCATGACTTGTCGTTGCCACTGTAAATAGATGAAACCCACTAGCATGAGTAGGAGTTGTTTGAGCCCTGATGTGCCTACTCATTCATGCTTGTTTGTCATGCCTGCTATTGCTTAGAGTTGAGTCAGGTATGATTCAACGGGGATGAGTTGGAATGTGGTGAACATGTCCTACTGTCTAGAGCTAAGTGTGTGAACACGTTTTGGTAAAGGTAGCGGTGACAGGCCATGTAGGAGTACATGGTGGGTTGTCTCATTGCAGCCGTCCTCAGGAACTGAGTTCTGTGTTTGTGATCCATGAACATTTACTACCACACATTGGGCTCCAGGCGCTTCCAGCTCTCTCGACTTATTAATCAACCTGATCTCTGTCCAGGAGTTGCAACTAGTTTCTGGTGTTTGTAGGTAGTGTTAGTAGTCTACCAAGTGGCACCCCGTACAGGTGGGCTTGGGACAGACTAGGCACCGTGGCACGGCGTACCAAGCATAGATCCATCCATCGAGGTGGGCTTGGGAACCCTGCACACATCATTTTGGGCCGTGAGCAACACCCCGGTCGGATCTATTGCGGATGGAACCCGAATAGGCGATGAACCTGGACTAGAGATTTGTGTGGTTAGTCAGGTCGTGGCCGACTCCCTCGCCAGGCTTCCCCTTGAAGGTTGCCGAGATACACGACGTGTACATGGTGGTAAGTGGCGAGTGCGTGTGTGAAGAAGTACACCCCTACAGGGTTAACATCATCTATTCGAATAGCCGTGTCCGCGGTAAAGGACTTCTGGTTTGCCTGTACAGTTCATAGACAAGTGAAAGTGGATACTCTAAAATGCGCAAGATAAGCGTGAGTGCTATGGATGGCGTTCTCGTAGGGAGACGGGAGCGGATCCATAGTGGTGTATTGATATGGTGAATATGTGGACTCGTGTGCGCCACCTCAAAAGAGTTACTTGCAGTCGTAGTTCAGGATACCCACCGAATCAAAGTTGGCTTGTTGCAGTCAAACTCCACCACCCCTTTGTTGATACCGATGCATATGTAGCTAGTTATGATGTAAGTCTTGCTAGGTACATTTGTACTCACGTTTGCCTATTTTATGTTTTGTATAGAGATGTCAGTCTCCCTAGTAGTTTCGCGTGGACTTCAACGTTAGCTTGTTACCTCAGCTACGATCTTGTGCCCTCGGCAGGATCTAGTAGACAGTCAGGCTTCTCAGCCTTCTTCATTTGTAGTTGTCTGTACTTAGACAAGTTAAGCTTCCGCATGTGCTTGTTGTTTGTGTGCTCTGTATGTTGGGGTCATGAGACCCATGTTTGTAATACTTGGCTCCTCGGAGCTTAATGAATAAATACTTGAGTGGTAGAGTTATGTTGTGATGCCATGTTGTATTTACACATATCAAGCATATTGTGTCTATGATTGAAATGCTTGGTATGTGTGGGATCCGACAACCTAGTTGTTTATCCTTGGTAGCCTCTCTTATGGGGAAATGTAGTCTTGTGCTTCCATGAGCCATAGTAGTCCGCTACAGCCCGGTTCACTGGAGTCCTGCTAGCCCAGCACTACTGCTCCGGAACACTTGACTGGCCGGCATGTGATTCACTTCGTTCCTGTGTCTGTCCCTTCGGGGAAATGTCACGCGGTGACATCCGGAGTCCTGCCTAGCCTGCTACAGCCCGGTTCACCGGAGTCCTGTTAGCCCAGTGCTACAGCCCGGATTCGCACGCTGTTGACCGACATGCTCGATGTTGATTCATGTATGCCTGTCCCCGTAAGTTAGTGCCACTTTCGGTTCATGACTAGTCATGTCGACCCGGGTTCTCTGTCATATTGATGCTAGCGACACTATCATATGCGTGACCCAAAAGGCGCAAACGGTCCCGGGCCATGGTAAGGCGACACCCGTGGGAATACTGTGCGTGAGGCCGCAAAGTGATATGAGGTGTTACCGGCTAGATCGATGTGACTTGGAATCGGGGTCCTGACAGCGCGACTCGGAGGCGACCCTCGAGGGGATGGGGGAGACCTCCCCCTTGCGCAAGGCCGACATCCTCCACACCTTGCCTGACGATGACGAGGCCGACGTCCCCCCAGAGAGGGAGGAGCCGCCCGTGGCTGGGGTCTCCTCGAGGCCCAAGGCCAGCCCCCAGAGGAGGCCACCGGCCGAGGTTCCAACGAGGGGCGGGTCGGCGTTGATCTCCCGAGATGATGCTCCCGCTCGAACACTGTCTGGAGCTGCTTCCGGCCCATCTGCTGCCCCTTCTTCTGCTCCTGGAGCCCGCGCGCCCACGCCTCAGGCTGCGAGGCTCTCAGGCTTCAAGCTTAACAAGCGGAGGGACTACACCGCGGTGGACCAGTAAGTGTTCTTGCCCCGCCTTGTTCTTGCTTATGTTGCTGATCCTTCACGTCGCTCCATTGTGCAAATAGGCCGACGCCCGCGGCGAAGAAGACGAAGGAGGAAGTGGCAGTGCTGCATGGGACCAATTTGCCTGTTGCGGCTACGTCTCCCTCCGTGGAGAAGGGCAGCATCGGCGCTCGCGCCTCTCCAGCTCAATCGTCCTCGCGAGGCTTGGGGGAGTGTCCTCAGGAGGAGTCAACCCCCGTGGCCCCACTGGCTCCGGAGGTGCCAGCGTCCAGCTCGGACGCGGAGGTCCCCAAAGCTTAGGAGCTTCCGGCCTCCCAGGCCATGGTGACGACGCCACCTCCTCCTCCTTCTGCCGCATTGCTATTTCCGGGTTCTTCCGCCTCTCCTGACGTCTTGGAGCGCGCTCTTTCCGCGATGACCTGATGTCTACTACACAACCTTCTTCTTGTAGACGTTGTTGGGCCTCCAAGTGCAGAGGTTTGTAGGATAGTAGCAAATTTCCCTCAAGTGGATGACCTAAGGTTTCTCAATCCATGGGAGGCGAGGGATGAAGATGGTCTCTCTCAAACAACCCTGTAACCAAATAACAAAGAGTCTCTTGTGTCCCCAACACACCCAATACAATGGTAAATTGTATAGGTGCACTAGTTCAGCAAAGAGATGGTGATACAAGGGAATATGGATGGTAGATAAAGGTTTTTGTAATCTGAAATTATAAAAACAGCAAGGTAACTAATGGTAAAAGTGAGCACAAACGGTATTGCAATGCTAGGAAACAAGGCCTAGGGTTCATACTTTCATTAGTGCAAGTTCCCTCAACAATAATAACATAATTGGATCATATAACTATCCCTAAACAAGCAACAAAGAGTCACTCCAAAGTCACTAATAGCGGAGAACAAACGAAGAGATTATGGTAGGGTACGAAACCACCTCAAAGTTATCCTTTCTAATCTATCTATTCAAGAGTCCGTAGTAAAATAACACGAAGCTATTCTTTCCGTTCGATCTATCATAGAGTTCGTACTAGAATAACACCTTAAGACAAAAATTAGCCAAAACCCTAATGTCACCTAGATACTCCAATGTCACCTCAAGTATCCGCGGGTATGATTATACGATATGCATCACACAATCTCATATTCATCTATTCAAACCAACACAAAGTACTTCAAAGGGTGCCCCAAAGTTTCTACCGGAGAGTCAAGACGAAAACGTGTGCCAACCCCTATGCATAGGTTCATGGGCGGAACCCGCAAGTTGATCACCAAAACATATATCAAGTGGATCACGTGATATCCCATTGTCACCACAGATAAGCACGGCAAGACCAACATCAAGTGTTCTCCAATCCTTAAAGACTCAATCCGATAAGATAACTTCAAAGGGAAAACTCAATCCACTACAAGAGGGTAGAGGGGGAGAAACACCATAAGATCCAACTATAGTAGCAAAGCTCGCGATACATCAAGAACGTATCACCTCAAGAATACGAGAGAGAGATCAAACCCATAGCTACTGGTACATACCCTCAGCCCCGAGGGTGAACTACTCCCTCCTCGTCATGGAGTGCGCCGGGATGATGAAGATGGCCACCGGTGAGGGATCCCCCCTCCGGCAGGGTGCCGGAACAGGGTCCCGATTGGTTTTTAGTGGCTACAGAGGCTTGCGGCATGAGCTCCGATCTATTCTGTTCCCCGATGGTTTTAGGGTATATGGATATATATATATATATATATATATATATATATATATATATATATATATGCGAAAGAAGTCGGTCAGGGGAGCCACGAGGGGCCCACGAGCGTGGAGGGCGCGCCCCCTGCCTCGTGCCTTCCTCGTTGCTTACCTTATGTACACTCCAAGTCTTCTGGATTGCTTCCGCTCCAAAAATAACTCTCCCGAAGGTTTCATTCCGTTTGGACTCCGTTTGATATTCCTTTTCTGCGAAACACTGAAACAAGGAGAAAAACAAAAACTGGCACTGGGCTCTGGGTTAATAAGTTAGTCCCAAAAATAATATAAAAGTGCATAGTAAAGCCCATTAAACATCCAAGATGGATAATATAATAGCATGAATACTTCATAAATTATAGATACGCTCGCTTAATTCATGCTCGTCCTCGAGTAGGTAAATGATAAAAGAAAGAATTTATGAAGTGTGAATGCTAGCAGGTGCACAAGTTTGATCAATGATAATTTCAATCATCTTTTCTAGCATCATTATATGTCATAACAGTAGCTCATATCATAAAAATTTGCATGATCAAGTAACAAGCTATTCACATGTTAAAGTATAGATCATAAACTTTATTGAAAACTAACAAACCGTGTTATTAGTAATCAAACAATTACAATTCATCTTATTTTCAGGAAGAGTCTATGTCAGAGCTTTGATTTAGCAAATCCCACATACTCAACTATCATTTAGTCTTCCATGATTGCTACCACTCAAAGCATATTTTTAGAACGAATAGTATTCATCGAACACAGAGAAAGATAGGGGCTTAATGTTTCCCCTCCCAACCTTTTACCTCAAGGGTAATGTCAACAATAATAATTCATGCTCAAATATATTTGAATGGCCATATATACTTAGATCTTTACATCACATGATGCTTGCCAACTAAAGAGTAGGTTGGAATGAGAAGGAATACTACTGACTCTTGCATAAAAGTAAAAGATAGGCCCTTCGCAGAGGGAAGGTGGATTTGCAGAGGTGCCAGAGCTCGAAGCAAAAACAGAGATGAAAATAATTTTGAGAGGTATGCTTTCATTGTCAACATAACGACCAAGAGTTCCCAATATCTTTCATACTTGATACATTATAGGCGGTTCCCACGCAGAAAGGTAAAGTTTTTACTCCCCCTCCATCAACATTCACACTCCACGGCTTGTTCGAAACAACGGGTGCCGTCCAACTATCAACATTCCTGGGGGAGTTTTGTTTAAATTATTTGCGATTTTGTTTTTGATCTTTTGATCATAGGACTGGGCATCCCAGTTACCATCCATTTTCTCGTGAATGATGAGCGGAGTCCACTCATCGTGAGAATAACCCACCTAGCATGGAAGATACTGTCAGCCCCTAGTCTCTACATGAGCGATACGGGCATACAAAACATATTATTATTTGAAGATTTAGAGTTTGGCACATGCAAATTTACTTGGAACAGCAGGTAAATACCGCATAAAGGTAGATATGGTGGACACTCATGGAAGAAACTTGGTTCAAGGAATTTGGATGCACAAGCAGTATTCCCGCTTAGTACAGATATTTTGGCTAGCAAAGGATTCTAAATAGCAAGCACCACATGTTAGAGGATCCATAACAATATAACTTCTATACAAATATACCCAAGCATAACTCATTATGTTGTCTTCCTTGTCCAACTTCAACTAATTTGCTCAGGTTTGAAAATAATTAATGGGGCTCACAATCATAGAAGATGTCAAAGATAGTATAATTATATGTGGAATCTCTCTTCCTTCAATATTCTTTCATGAATTGTTCAAGTGACCACTACAATGTTTGCTAACATTCAAAAATTTTACCACCTCTACTTCTTATATGTGAAGGCATTACTCCCCATGTGAAAGGCATATGAAACATATATAATTTCAGATTTATGACATTCAAATCATTCAACCATTTACTCATAAGATATAAGTGAAGCACACGAGTAAATGACAAACTACTCCAAAAAGATATAAGTGAAGATCAATGAGTAGTTAAATAATTATGTAGCTATGTGAAGAATATCCCATTTAATAATTTCAGATCTTAGTATTTTATTCAAACAACAATCAAATCTAAAGAAAATAAAATGACGCTCCAAGCAAAACGCATATCATGTGGTGAATAAAAATATAGCTCGAAGTAAAGTTACCGATGAACGAAGACGAAGGAGGGGATGCCACCCGGGGCATCCCCAAGCTTAGGATCTTGGTTGTCCTTGAATATTACCTTGGGGTGCCTTGGTAATCCCCAAGCTTAGGCTCTTGCCACTCCTTATTCCATAGTCCATTGAATCTTTACCCAAAACTTGAAAACTTCACAACGCAAAACTCAACAGAAAACTCGTAAGCTCCGTTAGTATAAGAAAATAAATCACCACTTTTAGTACTTTTTTGAACTCATTCTAAATTCATATTGGTGTCATATATACTGTATTCCAACTTCTCTATGGTTCATACCCTCTGATACTACTCATAGATTCATCAAAATAAGCAAAGAACACATAGAAAACAGAATCTGTCAAAAACAGAACAGTATGTAGTAATCTGTATCAAACGTATACTTCTGGAACTCCAAACATTCTGCCAAAATAGGAAGACCTAGATAATTTGATTATTGATCAACTTCAATTGGAATCAGTATTTTATCTCTTTCTGGTGATTTTTAACAATTGTTTTCGTGAGCAGAAATTTTCTGTCTTTTTCAGCAAGATCAAATAATTATCATCCAAGAAGATCCTATAGGTCTTACTTGTCACAAACACTAACTAAAACATAAAACCACATCTAACCAGAGGCTAGATGGTTTATTTATTACTAAACAGGAATAAAAAGCAAGGAACAAAAATAAAATTGGGTTGCCTCCCAAGAAGCGCTTACGTTTAACGCCCCTAGCTAGGCATGATGATTTCAACGATGCTCACATAAAAGATAAGAATTGAAACATTAAGAGAGCATCATGAAGAATATGACTAGCACATTTAAGTCTAACCCACTTCCTATGCTTAGGGATTTTGTGAGCAAACAACTTATGGGAACAAGAATCAACTTGCATAGGAAGGTGAAACAAGCATAACTTCAAGATTTTAAGCACATAGAGAGGAAACTTGATATTATTGCAATATGTAGAAGCATATGATCCTCTCTCATAATAATTTTCAGTAGCATAATGAATGAATTCAACCATATAACCAGCACATAAAGCCTTCTTTTCATGATATACTAGCATAGAATTTTTATTACTCTCCACGTAAGCAAATTTATTCTCATCAATAGTAGTGGGAGCAAACTCAACAAAATAACTATCATGTAAAGCATAATCCAATTGAAAATGCAAATCATGATGACAAGTTTCATGTTTATCTTTATTCTTTATAGCATTCGTGTCATCACAATAATCATCATAAATAGGAGGCATGCTTTCATCATAATAAATTTGCTCATCAAAACTTGGGAGACTAAACATATCATCTTCATCAAACATAGCATCCCCAAGCTTGTGGCTTTGCATATAATTAGCATCATGGGTATTCAAAGAATTCATACTAACAACATTGAAATCATGCTCATCATTCAAATATTTTATGACAAGCATTTTATAGACCTCTTCTTCTAGTACTTGAGTACATTTTTCCTTCCCATCATTCTCACGAAAGATATTAAAAAGATGAAGCGTATGAGACAAAATCAATTCCATTTTTTGTAGTTTTCTTTTATAGACTAAACTAGTGATAAAACAAGAAACTAAAAGATTCGATTGCAAGATCTAAAGATATACCTTCAAGCACTCACCTCCCCGGCCACGGCGCCAGAAAAGAGCTTGATGTCTACTACACAACCTTCTTCTTGTAGACGTTGTTGGGCCTCCAAGTGCATAGGTTTGTAGGACAGTAGCAAATTTCCCTCAAGTGGATGACCTAAGGTTTACCAATCCATGGGAGGAGTAGGATGAAGATGGTCTCTCTCAAACAACCCTGCAACCAAATAACAAAGAGTCTCTTGTGTCCCCAACACACCCAATACAATGGTAAATTGTATAGGTGCACTAATTCGGTGAAGAGATGGTGATACAAGTGCAATATGGATGGTAGATAAAGGTTTTTGTAATCTGACATTATAAAAACACCAAGGTAACTAATGATAAAAGTGAGCACAAACGGTATGGCAATGCTAGGAAACAAGGCATAGGGTTCATACTTTCACTAGTGCAAGTTCTCTCAACAATAATAACATAATTGGATCATATAACTATCCCTCAACATGCAACAAAGAGTCACTCCAAAGTCACTAATAGCGGAGAAAAAATGAAGATATTATGGTAGGGTACGAAACCACCTCAAAGTTATCCTTCCTGATCTATCTATTCAAGAGTCCGTAGTAAAATAACACGAAGCTATTATTTCCGTTTGATCTATCATAGAGTTTGTACTAGAATAACACCTTAAAACACAAATCAACCAAAACCCTAATGTCACCTAGATACTCCAATGTCACCTAGATACTCCAATGTCACCTCAAGTATACGTGGGTATGATTATACGATATGCATCACACAATCTCAGATTCATCTATTCAAACCAACACAAAGTACTTCAACGAGTGCCCCAAAGTTTCTACCGGAGAGTCAAGACGAAAACGTGTGCCAACCCCTATGCATAGGTTCATGGGCGGAACCCGCAAGTTGATCACCAAAACATACATCAAGTGGATCACATGATATCCCATTTTCACCATAGATAAGCACGGCAAGACATACATCAAGTGTTCTCAAATCCTTAAAGACTCAATCAGATAAGATAACTTCAAAGGGAAAACTCAATCCATTACAAGAGAGTAAAGGGGGAGAAACATCATAAGATCCAACTATAGTAGCAAAGCTCACGATACATCAAGATCGTATCACCTCATGAACACGAGAGAGAGAGAGAGAGAGATCAAACACATAGCTACTGGTACATACCCTCAGCCCCGAGGGTGAACTACTCCCTCCTCGTCATGGAGTGCGCCGGGATGATGAAGATGGCCACCGGTGAGGGATCCCCCCTCTGGCAGGGTGCAGGAACAGGGTCCCGATTGGTTTTTGGTGGCTACAGAGGCTTGCGGCGGCGAAACTCCCAATCTATTCTGTTCCCCGATTGTTTTAGGGAATATGGATATATATAGGCGAAAGAAGTCGGTCAGGGGAGCCACTAGGGGCCCACGAGGGTGGAGGGCGCGCCCAGGGGGTGGGCGCCCCCCTGCGTCGTGCCTTCCTCATTGCTTCCCTTACGTGCACTCCAAGTCTTCTGGATTTCTTCCGTTCCAAAAGTAACTCTCCCGAAGGTTTCATTCCGTTTGGACTCTGTTTGATATTCCTTTTCTGCGAGACACTGAAACAAGGAGAAAAACAGAAACTGGCACTGGGCTCAGGGTTAAAATTAGTCCCAAAAATAATATAAAATTGCATAGTAAAGCCCATTAAACATCCAAGATGGACAATATAATAGCATCAATACTTCATAAATTATAGATACGTTGGAGACCTGTCATGACCCTGTTGTGAGAAGACCTCCAGGGCGCCGACCCCTGCCTGGTGGCCAGGCACCTGGAGCTGGTCTCTGGCTGGCTTCACTCAGACGTCCTTTCGGGCGGCGCTGAGCTAGGCAGCAGTAACCTCCGAGAAGGACAAGTAGGCCGCCACCCAAGCGGTGGCTGCTCGTGAGGTGGCACTAAAGGATGCCGAGGCCGCCCAGGATCGCTGCCGGGCGCTAGAGGCCGAACTGAAGACTCTGCGCAGCGAGCGTGCGGAAGAAGCTCGAGGCCGCAAGGCGGAGGAGGAGAAGATGAAGGCCTGGGAGGACACCATCAAGGGTCGCGACGCCGAGCTGGAACAGTCGGCGAAGGCGCAGGCCGCGGAGCGCAGCCGGCTGGAGAAGCTGGAAGCGGAGAAGGTCGATCTTGACGCCATGGCGAAGTGTTGGGGAACGTAGTAATTTCAAAAAATTTCCTACGCAGACGCAAGATCATGATGATGCATAGCAACGAGAGGGGAGAGTGTGTCCACGTACCCTCGTAGACCGAAAGCGGAAGCGTTATGACAACGCGGTTGATGTAGTCGTACGTCTTCACGATCTGACCGATCCAAGCACCGAACATACGGCACCTCCGAGTTCAGCACACGTTCAACTCGATGACGATCCCCGGACTCCGATCCAGCAGGGTGTCGGGGATGAGTTCCGTCAGCACGACGGCGTGGTGACGATGATGATGTTCTACCAACGCAGGGCTTCGCCTAAGCACCGCAACGATATGACCGAGGTGGAATATGGTGAAGGGGAGCACCGCACACGGCTAAGGAACGATCACGAAGATCAACTTGTGTGCCTATAAGGTGCCCCCTGCCCCCGTATATAAAGAAGCAAGGGAGGATGAGGCCGGCCCTAGGAGGGGGCGCACCAAGTGTGGAGTCCTACTAGGACTCCCTAGTCCTAGTAGGATTCCACCTCCCATTTGGAATAGGAAAAGGAGGAAGGGAAAAGGAGAAGGAAGGAAGGGGGCGCCCCCCTTCCCTAGTCCAATTCGGACCAGACCAAGGGGAGGGGTGCGGCCACCCTTGAGGCCCTTTTCCTTCTTTCCCGTATGGCCCAA
The DNA here is from genome assembly GCA_021605145.1 of Aegilops bicornis. Lineage (NCBI taxonomy): Eukaryota > Viridiplantae > Streptophyta > Magnoliopsida > Poales > Poaceae > Aegilops > Aegilops bicornis. The sequence continues at coordinate 436,680,768 of CM038673.1, read as the reverse complement.
TAAGGCCCAATACGTATTCCCGTAACTCTCCGGTACTCCGAAAAATAACCGAATCACTCGGAACCTTTCTGATGTCCGAATATAGTCATCCAATATATCGATCTTTACGTCTCGACCATTTCGAGACTCCTCGTCATGTACCCGATCTCATCCGGGACTCCAAACTCCTTCGGTACATCAAAACTCATAAACTCATAATATAATCGCCATCGAAACCTTAAGCGTGCGGACCCTACGGGTTCAAGAACTATGTAGACATGACCGAGACACGTTTCCGGTCAATAACCAATAGCGGAACCTGGATGCTCATATTGGCTCCTACATATTCTACGAAGATCTTTATCGGTCAAACCGCATAACAACATACGTTGTTCCCTTTGTCATCGGTATGTTACTTACCCAAGATTCGATCATCGGTATCTCAATACCTAGCTCAATCTCGTTACCAATAAGTCTCTTTACTCGTTCCGTAATACATCATCCCGCAACTAACTCATTAGTAACAATGCTTGCAAGGCTTATAGTGATGTGCACTAACGAGTGAGCCCAGAGATACCTCTCTGACAATCGGAGTGACAAATCCTAATCTCGAAATACGCCAACTCAACATGTACCTTCGGAGACACCTGTAGAGCTCCTTTATGATCACCCAGTTACGTTGTGATGTTTGGTAGCACACAAAGTGTTCCTCCGGTAAACGGGAGTTGCATAATCTCATAGTCATAGGAACATGTATAAGTCATGAAGAAAGCAATAGCAACATACTAAACGATCAAGTGCTAAGCTAACGGAATGGGTCAAGTCAATCACATCATTCTACTAATGATGTGATCCCATTAATGAAATGACAACTCATGTCTATGGTTAGGAAATATAACCATCTTTGATTAATGAGCTAGTCAAGTAGAGGCATACTAGTGACATTAAGTTTGTCTATGTATTCACACATGTATTATGTTTCCGGTTAATACAATTCTAGCATGAATAATAAACATTTATCATGAAATAAGGAAATAAGTAATAACTTTATTATTGCCTCTAGGGCATATTTCCTTGATCTCCCACTTGCACTAGAGTCAATAATCTAGTTCACATCGCCATGTGATGTAACACCAATATTCATATCCGTGTATATGATTAACACCCATAGTTCACATCGTCATGTGACCAACACCCAAAGGGTTTACTAGAGTCAATAATCTAGTTCACATAGCTATGTGATTAATACCCAAAGAGTACTGAGGTGTGATCATGTTTTGCTCGTGAGAGAAGTTTAGTCAACGGGTCTGTCACATTCAGAGCCGTATGTATTTTGCAAATATTCTATGTCTACAATGCTCTGCGCGGAGCTAGTCTAGCTAATTGCTCCCACTTTCAATATGTATCCAGATTGAGATTTAGAGTCATCTGGATCGGTGTAAAAGCTTGCACCGATGTAACTCTTTACGACGGGCTCTTTTATCACCTCCATAATCGAGAAACATCTCCTTAGTCCTCACTAAGGATATTCTTGACCGTTGTCTAGTGATCTACTCTTAGATCAAAATTGTATTTCCATGTCAAACTCAGAGCAAGGTATACAATAGGTCTGGTTCACAGCATAGCATACTTTTATAGAACCTATGACTGAGGCATAGGGAATGACTTTTTATTCTCTTTCTATTTTCTGCCATGGTCGGGTCTTGAGTCTTACTCAATGTCGGTGTCAAAACCGGCGGATCTCGGGTAGGGGGTCCCGAACTGTGCGATTAGGCGGATGGTAACAGGAGACAAGGGACACGATGTTTTACCCAGGTTCGGGCCCTCTTGATGGAGGTAAAACCCTATGTCCTGCTTGATTAATATTGATGATGCGTGTTACAAGAGTAGATCTACCGCGAGATCAAAGAGGCTAAACCCTAGAAGCTAGCCTATGGTATGATTGTTGTTCGTCCTACGGACTAAAACCCTCCGGTTTATATAGACACCGGATAGGGTTAGGGTTACACAGAGTCGGTTACAATGGTAGGAGATCTACACATCCGTATCGCCAAGCTTGCCTTCCACGCCAAGGTAAGTCCCATCCGGACACGGGACGAAGTCTTCAATTTTGTATCTTCATAGTCTTGGAGTCCGGCCGATGATGATAGTTCGGCTATCCGGACACCCCCTAGTCCGGAACTCCCTCAGTAGCCCCTGAACCAGGCTTCAATGACGATGAGTCCGGCGTGCATGTTGTCTTCGGCATTGCAAGGCGGGTTCTCCCTCTGAATAATTTATAGAAGATTGTGAACACCAGGATAGTGTCCGGCTCCGCAAAAATAAATTCCACATACCACCATAGAGAGAATAATATTACACAAGATCAATCTGCTGACGTATTTTGTGGCGTGACATCGCACCACTACCAAGCCTTCACTCAAATTGTTTTTATTGTTCCACCTCAGCGCGTTTAGCGAAGCGGTTTCCTTGGCACGTCTTGTCGAAGCTGAGATCGTGTTCCCCTTATTCCGGGATTCCCATCAATACGGACGTGGGTAACCCAACCGCGCCATTGATTGTGACGCTTGGGAGATAAGCGAGTTTTACCAGGGCGGTGGGGACACATGTTTTTGTTCGCCCATATAAGGGGATAAAGATCCAACCCTTTTACCTGCGCCTTCTTTCTCCTTTGCTCATCCATTCCCGTGCACTCGAGCTCTAGGGCCCAAGTCCGCACTTTCCTCCTCAACCTTCTCCAACTATGTCAGGAGCGGGAGGCAGATGGATGGCCTCCTCCATCACGGAGGGGCACATCACAAGATCGGGAGGCGGATACTTGTCGGCGATGCAAGACAAAGCTGCCCCATGCGGGGCAGCTCATTCCAACCCCCAGTCCTCATGAGAGGGTGGTATTTCTCCCCCACTTCCTCCGCGGACTAGGTTTTCCATTTCACCCATTTGTCCGGGGGCTCATGTTCTACTATGGCCTGGACTTCCACGACCTGGCCCCGAATTTCTTCCTCAACGTCTCGCGTTTATCGTCGTGTGCGAGGCCTTCCTCTGCATCCAGCCCCACTTTGGCCTTTGGCTGAAGACCTTTAATGTCAGGCCGAAGGTTGTGGGCGACCGTCAAGCGGAGTGCGGAGGCACCATGGTCGGAAAGATGGCCAAAGTCCTTTAGCTTGAGGGCTCCTTTGTGGAGACAATAAAGGGGTGGCAATCGGGGTGGTTCTACATCACCGAGCCACGCGACCCTGAATGGGTGGCGGCCCCCGAATTCAGATCTGGATTCCCCACACGGCTCTCGTCATGGAAAGAGACGGGCCTGAAGTGGTGGGATTCGGACGAGCTATCCGGACTCCAAACACGCGTCAAAACCTCGGTGGACAAGGATCGCAGGCTTGTCGGCGTAATCCGGTGATGCTCATCCGCCGGATTCTCCCATGCCAACAACGGGACTTCAATTTGTGGGAGTTCGATCCGGCACAGCACCAAACCTTGAGCCGGCTCTTCGATACCACGTACGAAGATGCTTGGAAGGTGCTGTTCAAGGGCGCCGAAGCCCCCGCATCCGCTAACAAAGATCGCGGATACAGCTCGCGACGTCAAGCCGGCGAGGTAAGTTATCTTACCCTTTACGGGACTCTTTTTTCATAGATTGACTCTATGTGGGATCTAAAAACTCCCTATTCTTCGATAGGTCTGGCTGAAGACGTCCGGACAGATTAACTGTCCAGCTCCTTTGCCAGAAGACCCAGCGGACGCCCGATTGACAGGGCTGCTGGCTCCGGCACCCCATGTGGTGCCGAAGAAGAAGGCCAAGAAGGAGGCCACGGGAACTCGAAGGAGCTCCAGACACTGTGTGCCGCCGGATTACAAGCGTAATCTTCTCCTCAAGACGAGGAGGAAGAACAAGCTCCTCCCCGGGGAGGAGAAGAAAAGGAAGGCCGCTAACCGGGAGGCCGGAGGGTCCAAGAAGGGAAGAACCCTTCCTCCGGACTTCTCCACCAACGTCGACGACGACGAGGGGATTGGCCTACAAGGGCCAAGCCTGGCGTAGATCGTAAGTGTCCGGATACTCATGGCTTTTTATTATTGCAGAGTGTTCTCTAATGTCGAACAATCGTGCAGCCCGTAAAGGCGAGTTGGCGATTCATCGAGCAGGTCCCTGGGCTCGTCGGAAATGGAGAGTACTTCGCTTCCGACCGCCTCCTCGCCTCACGAGGAGGTGGGGCAGGAGGTGCCACAAGGCAACCTCCCGGACTCCAGGCGCGTGGGGGGTAAGACCCCCAGGAGCTCTAAGTCCGACCCTTGTCCGGACTCCATGCCGGAACCTTCAGTGGTTCCGGAGTCTGGCAGGCGATCCCTTCGCAAGAAGGGTAAGACGCCGGTGTCCTTCGTCCAACCGGAGGCACCGGATAGCTTACTGGAGGCGCTCAACGGCGCCTCCATCGAGGAGGAGCACCGCACTGTTATGAGTGCGGTGATCCGAACAGTTCAGTCTGCCAAGAGCGGGCTGACCGAAGCCTGTACCAGTCTTTTAACAGGCTTTGAGGTAAGAAATTTCAATATATGTAAAATGGTACCGCATAGACAGTAGCCCCTGATGCTCGGTTCGGTGTTCGGAAAGAAAAGCTGGACTGAGGATCTTTAGAAAGATAAACGCAGGAGTCATAAAAAATATGTCAATATGGGATTGCAGGCTGTGCTGCTGACCTCCGCCGCACTGACTGCGGAGGTCAATACTTTGAAGGAAAACCTCGAGCGGTCCGAGAACGAGCTCGGCCATGCCAAGAAGCAGCTCGAGGAAAAAGAAGGTGAGTAATACCTTATGAAAATTGTACCTTCTGAAAAAGGATTTGGTTGCAAGAAAAATGACAAGGATAACGTGGGTATTGTAGGGGCCACTAACGAGGTGGCAACCACGAAGGAGGCGGTGGCTGCGGCCGAACGCATAATCTTGACATGAGCACACCGAGCGAGAAAAGCAGGAGGCGCGGGTGGCGGAGGTACAACAAGAGCTCCAGTATCTCGTGAAAAAACATGACAGCTTGGAGCGTGACTCGAAGACTCGAGAGTCTAAGCTTGCAACGGCTCTTGAGAGTGCCAAAGCCGCTTAGGCCGAAGCCTACAAGGCCCTCCAGGAGGTTGAGGCGGTGAAGAAAATAGCAGCGGGTAAGGCATTTTTCATGCAAAGTAAGCATGTGAGTGTTAATTACATGTTGCTTACCCGAATTCGAGCTCTCGAGGCGTTCGCAGATCTTCCTCGCGGCGTGTCCGATCTGCCGCATTCTACCGAGCCGAGGAGGGAGCTCGACGGAGAAGGTCTTACGGTCTCGATATGCTGGCGGACATCCGGTGCCTTAGCGACCAGCTGAAGCAGCTGGTCGAGCTCCACAAGGCGGCGAACAGGCCATGAAGGACCTCATAGTTCGGCTATGGCGAAGGAGGCCATGCACAGGAGCTACTTCGGCCCCTGTGCGGCGGCTGATGGATGCGTGCCCGTGGGTAGAAGTCATCAAGCATTCTGCTTGTATTGAGGGTGCCTGTCGGGCCCTTGCCCACGCAAAGGTGCACTGGGGCAAGATGGATGCCCAGAAGCTCGTGACGGACCCACCACCAGAGGGCAAGGAGCATCGCACGCCCGAGATGTATTATAAGAGTGTCTTTGAAGGCGCCCGCACTATTGCGGGTGAGTGCTCCAAAGATGTAATATTTGAGTAGACTCGCATTTTGTTATCCTGTCTGAAAACTTAGTTCATATGCGCTAAGCAATTATTGTTAATTTAAAATATTACCTTCATGCGGTTGTTTATCAAATCGAGAGATAGCAAGTCGTCGGCTTTCACCCCCATGCCACGAGTCTTTGGGGTGTTCGGGATAAACTTGAGCGCTCTTGTTCCCATTTTGGGTCCATCTAGGGAGGCGCTCAACACAACGAACAAGGCAACCGGACTTATAATGCTTGAACACTCTCACTTAGCCATAGAATTCTATAATTTTAAATTTCGGCAAAGCCCCTAGTCTTCGGAAGGCCGAATTTGGGGCGCTATCCACGCCTTGGCCGGACAGTATCCGGCTCCTCGCTCTAAGCGGCATAAGTCTTTAAGGACTCGCAAAAAACCTCTCGAACAGCGACCGGTCTCTGCCTCATCATGACGGTCAGTTTTAGCTTCCTCCACTGAGGCGTTGACCCAGGCGAACTGGGGCAGAATCGCAGTGGTTCTCCCGGTGCTACCTTAGCCTATATAACGGAACGTAAGGTACCAAAACACGGGAGCCGGGCAAACCCAACTATTGACCCAAGACATGATTCGGAGCCGATGCATATAGTGCTATAAGTTCGGGGTGTCGCACTTGTGAAAGTGTTCAGACTCATCACACCATAATGCGGGGAACATAAGCCCCTGGTGTATATTAGCTGTACCAAAGTGTACGGATGCAACATGCCGTGAATGAACATATGTATGAAAAAGAAATGCAATTATAAGCAAAAAGGTGCTGCATTGTTTTATTCAATAAGTGCTGCTACGAATGCAGAACGATACAAATAGTACGATAAGCAAGGTATGGAACTGTTAAACATGTCCCCCTCCAGGGGTAGGCTGCAGATTGGTGTATGAAAATGCTCGTAATGGAGACCACCTGTATTCGTTGTAGCCTTTATCCTTCCCTGGCTGTTGCATCGTGAGTTCGGCAGGTCTGCTGCCGGACAGGCTTCGACAAACGGAGTCCTGTGGGTAAAAAGTAAAGGTAAAAAGAAAAGAAAAAGGAACGACACACTTGAGAGCCCCTGGTGTGGTTGAGCCGCAGTCTGGGTTTATCGTGGTCGTGCCCCTCTCCCCATGCCCATGGTATCTTCAGAGCGTAATGGTGTACGCGAAGGGCCTGCTTTGACGTTTCGCAGGGGCTGGGGTTGGGGCCGCACTGCTACGCGTGCTCGGAACGTGCCAGGTGGTCTTGTCGTAAGTTACTCTGGGCGCGCTTGGCTGTGTCCGGCCGCTTAACGGCCGGACTCGAGAATTGCCATAAGAGGCTGCATTGCACTTCTGCCGCGAGAGCCGCTGTATGTTCCTCCGTGCGAGAGAACGTTCAGTGTTTTCGTTGACCGTGATGACTCATCGAGGGCCTGGCATCTTGAGCTTGAGGTATGCGTAGTGCGGCACCGCGTTGAACTTTGCAAGCGGCGATGCGTCCGAGCAAGGCATGATAGCCGCTGCGAACGGGACTATGTCGAAGATTAACTCCTCGCCCGGAAGTTGTCCGGACATCCGAAGACCACTTCGATGTAATTGAGCCTGCATAATTGGCTTCTACACCTGGTATGACGCCTTTAAAGGTCGTTTTGGTAGGTTTAATCCATGAGGGTCTATGCCCATTTTGCGACCTTGTATCACGGTAAAGCAGGTTCAGGCTCTTTGCCGCCGTCCATGAGGACTCTGGTTAGGTGAAATCCATCGACGATTGGGTCTAAGACCAGTGCGGTGAATCCACCGTGGCGGATGCTGGTGGGGTGGTCCCTTCGGTCAAAAGTGATCGGGCAGGAGGACCATGGATTAAACTTCGGGGAAACTGGCTCCATTGCGTAGACATCCCTGAGTGCACGCTTCCGCTCCCTTTTGGGTATGTGCGTTGCGTATATCATGTTCACCGTCCGCACCTCTGGGGGGAAACCCTTCTGTCCTCTATTGTTCGGCGGTTGGGTCTCATCCTCGTCATCGCTATGCAGCCCCTTGTCATTGTTTTCGGCAATTAACTTGCCTGCACCTTGAATACCCAACAGTCCCTGTTGGTGTGGTTAATGGCTTTTGAAGTGCCATGTATCCGCACAAGCGGTCGAGTATTCGGTCCAAATTGGACGGACCCGGAGTAGTTCTTTTGAATGGCTTTTTCCGATGACCGGGTTTAGAGCCTCTGAATCCGGCATTGACTGTCGTATCCTCAATATTGTCGCCGTTAATGCACCGTTTGTTTTTGTTACGACGCAGCCTGCCATTTCGGTCCTTGAAGTCTGGACTGCCAGAATTTTTGCTGAGGTTGTTGCTGCGTGCTAGCCAGCTGTCCTCACCCGCGCAGAAGCGGGTCATGAGTGATGTGAGGGCTGCCATGGATTTCGGCTTTTCCTATCCTAGGTGCCGGGCAAGCCACTCGTCGCGGATGTTATGCTTGAAGGCCGCGAGGGCCTCCGCATCCGGACAGTCGACGATTTGGTTTTTCTTGGTTAAGAACCGTGTCGAGAATTGTCTGGCCGATTCGTCTGGCTGCTGAATTATGTGGCTTAGGTCATCAGCGTCTGGTGGTCGCACATAAGTGCCACGGAAGTTATCGAGGAATGCGGCTTCCGGTCCTCCCAGCTCCCAATTGACTCTGGCGGCAAGCTGTTGAGCCAATCTTGGGCTGGTCCTTTAAGTTTGAGGGGGAGGTATTTGATGGCGTGAAGATCGTCACCGCGGGCCATGTGGATGTGAAGGAGATAGTCTTCGATCCAAACCGCAGGGTCTGTTGTGCCATCATAGGATTCAATATTGACAGGTTTAAAACCTTCGGGGATTTGATGATCCATTACTTCGTCTGTGAAGCATAGTGGGTGTGTGGCGCCTCTGTACTGGGCGATATCACGACGGAGCTCAAAAGAGTTTGGTCTGTTTTGTCCGGCCCGACCGGACTTACTGTGTCCGGAGCGACGGTTGTCGTCACGTACCGTGGGGCGCCCACGCGATCCATAGATCGATCTTGATTGTCTTGCCTTGTCCTCCAATATATCTCGCAGGTCCGGAGCGTTCCCCTTTGGCCGTGTGCTTTTTGAGCGATGCCGAGTGCGGTTCTAGTGAAGGGCCTAGAGGCCTCTCTGTCGCGACCACGGGGTGGTCGGTCAGCCGTATTGTCTCCTGGTGATGCGGGTTCGTAAGCCTCCTCCTCTAATCAGGGGAGCAGCTTGCGTTTAGAGTAGCTTTTGGAGGGGCGTTCGAGCTCATGCTCTTCGGCCGCGAGGACTTCAGTCCATCTGTCGAGCTCATGATCTGTTGCTGCTTTTTCTTGAGGCTGTTCGCCGTGGCCATAAGCCTGCGTCTAAAACGCTCTTGTTCGACGGGATTCTCAGGCACAGCATTTAATTCATCGTCGTCGAGGCTTGCTTCGTCTTTGGAGGGAGGCATGTAATCCTCTACCTCTTCTTCTGCCGCTCTCGTGAGGGCTGGCATCTCCATCTTCCTCGCTGGATCTTCTTTGGAGTGGATTGTCTTCGCATTGTCCGGTGTATTGTTGTCTCCGGTGCGGAATCTTCATTCTTCTTTGTGGCGGGATTTAGAGCGGCGCTTGGACGCCTTGGCGCTTGGGCTGTTTCTTGGAGGGGACATCCTCCTCTGTTCCATCGTCGTTCCCATCTTTTGGGATGTCCACCATGTATATGTCGTATGACAAGGTGGCCTTCCAGTGCCCTGTAGGCGCTGGGTCTTGGTCGTCTCCGGCATCGTCGTCCATACCGTCGATGTCTTCGGAGTCATAGTCTAGCATGTCGGTTAGATCGTCGACAGCGGCTACCAAGTGGGTGGTGGGTGGGCGTTGAATTTCTTCGTCGTCCGCATCCCAACCTGCCTGACCGTAATCCGGCCAGGGCTCTCCGGATAAAGAGAGAGACTTTAGTGAATTCAGGATGTCGCCAAAGGGCGAGTGCTGAAAGATGTCCGCGGCAGTGAACTCCATGACGGGCTCCCAATCGGATTCGATTGGAAAGGGCGCGGAGGGTCCGGAGTCCGGAGAGGAGTCTGGCACCCTGGAGTCGAGGTCTTCGCAAAGGACAGGGATGGAGTTCGGCTCAATCGCCGTAGAGGTTAAAGCCCCCGAGGCGGTGTCCAACCACTCGTCCTCGATCGGGGAAACCGGCTCCGGATTAAGGGTCGGAGCGGACTCTGGTGCGGCCTCCGTGGGCCTTTGACCGGCTGCAGAGCTAGATCATGCCCATCGAGACAAGGCGCGCTGCTTGGCTGTGGCTCGAATCCGTCGAAGATCAAGTCCCCGCGGATATCGGCCGTATAATTCAAACTTCCAAATCTGACACGATGGCGGGGCGTAGCTTTCGATCTGCTCCAGATGGCCAAGCGAATTGGCCCGTAGTGCAAAGCCGCCGAATACGAAGATCTGTCCTGGGAGAAAGGTCTCACCCTGGACTGCGTCGTTATTGATGATCGAAGGAGCCATCAGGCCTATCGGTGACGACACAGAGGAACTCTCAATGAAAGCACCAATGTCGGTGTCAAAACCGGCGGATCTCGGGTAGGGGGTCCCGAACTGTGCGTCTAGGCGGATGGTAACAGGAGACAAGGGACACGATGTTTTACCCAGGTTCGGGCCCTCTTGATGGAGGTAAAACCCACGCCCTGCTTGATTAATATTGATGATGTGTGTTACAAGAGTAGATCTACCTTGAGATCAAAGAGGCTAAACCCTAGAAGCTAGCCTATGGTATGATTGTTGTTCGTCCCTACGGACTAAAACCCTCCAGTTTATATAGACACCGGATAGGGTTAGGGTTACGAGTCGGTTACAATGGTAGGAGATCTACACATCCGTATCGCCAAGCTTGCCTTCCACGCCAAGGAAAGTCCCATCCGGACACGGGACGAAGTCTTCAATCTTGTATCTTCATAGTCTTGGAGTCCGGCCGATGATGATAGTTCGGCTATCCGGACACCCCCTAGTCCGGAACTCCCTCACTCAACTTCACACCTTTGCATCACAGGCAAGAACTCCTTCTTTGACTGTTCCATTTTGAACTATTTCAAAAATTTATCAAGGTATGTACTCATTGAAAAATCTTATCAAGTGTCTTGATCTATCTATATAGATCTTGATGCTCAATGTGTAAGCAGTTTTACCGAGGTTTTGCTTTGAAAAATTCTTATTCAAGTATCCTTTCATGCTATCCAGAATTTCTATATCATTTCCAATCAACAATATGGCATCCACATATAATATTAGAAATGCTACAGAGCTCCCACTCACTTTCTTGTAAATACAGGCTTCTCAAAAAGTCTGTATAAAACCATATGCTTTGATCAACTCATCAAAGCGTATATTCCAACTCCGAGAGGCTTGCACTAGTCCATAAATGGATCACTGGAGCTTGCACACTTTGTTAGCACCTTTAGGATTGCCAAAACCTTCTGGTTGCATTATATACAACTCTTCTTTAATAAATTCATTAAGGAATGGAGTTTTGACATCCTTTTGCCAGATTTCATAAAATGTGGCAATTGCTAACATGATCCGGACAGACTTAAGCATCGATACGAGTGAGAAACTCTCATCGTATTCAACACCTTGAACTTGTCGAAAACCTTTCGCAACAAGTCGAGCTTAGTAGATAGTAACACTACTATCAGTGTCCGTCTTCCTCTTGAAGATCCATTTATTTAATGGCTTGCAGATCATCGAGAAAGTCAATCAAAGTCCATGCTTTGTTCTCATACATGGATCTCATCTCAGATTTTATGGCCTCAAGCCATTTCGTGGAATCTGGGCTTATCATCGCTTCCTCATAGTCCGTAGGTTCATCATGGTCTAGTAACATGACTTCCAGAACATGATTACCGTACCACTCTGGTGCGGATCTTACTCTGGAAGACCTATGAGGTTTGGTAGCAACTTGATCTGAAGTTTCATGATCATTATCATTAGCTTCCTCTCTAATTGGTGTAGTAATCACTAGAACTGATTTCTGTGATGAACAACTTTCCAATTCGGGAGAAGGTACAATTACCTCATCAAGTTCTACTTTCCTCCCACTCACTTCTTTCGAGAGAAACTTCTTCTCTAGAAAGGATCCATCTTAGCAACGAATAACTTGCCTTTGGATCTGTGATAGAAGGTGTACCCAATAGTTACCTTTGGGTATTCTATGAAGACGTACTTCTCCGATTTGGGTTTGAGCTTATCAGGTTGAAAACATTTTTCATATAAGCATCGCAACTCCAAATTTTAAGAAATGACAGCTTAGGTCTACTGCTAAACCATAGTTCATACGGTGTCGTCTCAACGGATTTAGATGGTGCCCTATTAAACGTGAATGCAGCTGTCTCTAATGCATAAGCCCAAAACGATAGTGGTAAACCGATAAGAGACATCATAGATCGCACCATATCTAGTAAAGTACGATTACGACGTTCGGACACACCATAACGCTGTGGTGTTCCAGGTGGCATGAGTTTGTGAAACTATTCCACATTGTTTTAATTGAAGACCAAACTCGTAACTCAAATATTTGTCTCTGCGATCAAATCACAGAAAACTTTATTTTCTTGTTACGATGATTCTCCACTTCACTCTGAAATTCTTTGAACTTTTCAAATGTTTCAGACTTGTTCTTCATTAAGTAGATATACTCATATATGCTCAATTCATCTTGTGAAGGTCAGAAAATAATGATACCCGCCACGAGCATCAACACTCATTGGACCACATACATTGGTATGTATTATTTCCAATAAGTCACTAGCTCGTTCCATTGTTCCGGAGAACGGAGTTTTAGTCATCTTGCCCAAAAGGCACGGTTCGCAAGCATCAAATGATTCATAACCAGGAGATTCAAAAAATCCATCTTTATGGAGTTTCTTCATGTGCTTTACACCGATATGACCTAAACGGCAGTGCCACAAATAAGTTGCACTATCATTATCAACTTTGCATCTTTTGGCATCAATATTATGAATATGTGTATCACTACGATCGATATCCAACAAACTATTTTCATTGGGTGTATGACCATCGAAGGCTTTATTCATATAAACAAAATAACAATTATTCTCTGACTTTAAATGAATAACTGTATTGCAATAAACATGATCAAATCATATTCATGCTCAATGCAAACGCCAAATAACATTTGTTTAGGTTCAACACTAATCCCAAAAGTATAGGGAGTGTGCGATGATGATCATATCAATCTTGGAACCACTTCCAATACACATCGTCACTTCACCCTCAACTAGTCTCTGTTTATTCTATAACTCCTGTTTCGAGTCACTATTTTTTTTAGAAACCGAACAAGTATCAAATACTCAGGGGCTACTATAAACACTAGTAAGGTACACATCAATAACCTGTATATCAAATATACCCTTGTTCACTTTTCCATCCTTCTTATTTACCAAATATCCAAGGAATTTCTGCTTCCAGTAACCATTTACTTTGCAGTAGAAGCACTCAGTTTCAGGCTTTGGTCCAGCTTTGGGATTCTTCGCGAGAGTGACAACTTGCTTGCCATTCTACTTGAAGTTCCCTTTCTTTTCCTTTGCCCTTTTCTTGAAACTAGTGGTCTTGTCAATCATCAACACTTGATGCACTTTTCTTGATTTCTACCTTCGTCGATTTCAGCATCACGAAGATCTCGGAAATCGTTTTCGTCATCCCTTGCATTATAGTTCATCACGAAGTTCTAGTAACTTGGTGATGGTGACTAGAGAACTCTGCCAATCACTATCTTATCTGGAAGATTAACTCCCACTTGATTCAAGTGATTGTAGTACTCAGACAATCTAAGTACTTGCTCATTAGTTGAGCAATTCTCCTCCATATTTTAGGTGAAGTATTTGTCGGAGGTCTCATACCTCTTGACATGGGCATGAGTCTGAAATACCAATTTCATCTCTTGAAACATCTTATATGTTCCATGACGTTTCAAAAACGTTTTTGTAGTCCCGGTTCTAAGCCATAAAGCATGGTGCACAAAACTATCAAGTAGTCATCATATTGAGCTAGCCAAACGTTCATAACGTCTGCATCTGCTCCTGCAATAGGTCTGTCACCTAGCGGTGCATCAAGGACATAATTCTTCTGTGCAGCAACGAGGATAAACCTCAGATCACGGACCAAGTCCGCATCATTGCTACTAACATTTTTCAACTTTGTTTTCTCTAGGAATACATATAAAAACATAGGAAAGCAAAAACATAGGGAAGCAACAACGTGGGCTATTGATCTACAACATAATTTGCAAAATACTACCAGGACTAAGTTCATGATAAATTAAAGTTCAATTAATCATATTACTTAAGAACTCCCACTTAGACAGACAGCTCTCTAGTCATCTAAGTGATCACGTGATCCAAATCAACTAAACCATGTCCGATCATCACGTGAGATGGAGTAGTTTTCAATGGTGAACATCACTATGTTGATCATATCTACTATATGATTCACGTTCGACCTTTCGGTCTCCGTGTTCCGAGGCCATATCTGTATATGCTAGGCTCGTCAAGTTTAACCTGAGTATTTCACGTGTGCAACTGTTTTGCACCCGTTGTATTTGAACGTAGAGCCTATCACAACCGATCATCACGTGGTGTCTCAGCACGAAGAACTTTCGCAACGGTGCATACTCAGGGAGAACACTTCTTGATAATTTAGTGAGAGATCATCTTAAAATGATATCGTCAATCAAAGAAAGATAAGATACATAAAGGATAAACATCACATGCAATCAATATAAGTGAAATGATATGGCCATCATCATCTTGTGCTTGTGATCTCCATCTCCGAAGCACCGTCGTGATCACCATCGTCACCGACGCGACATCTTGATCTCCATCGTAGCATTGTTGTTGTTATGCCATCTATTGCTTCTACGACTATCGCTACCGCTTAGTGATAAAGTAAAGCAATTACAGGGCGTTTGCATTTCATACAATAAAGCGACAACCATATGGCTCCTGCCAGTTGCCGATAACTTTGGTTACAAAACATGATCATCTCATACAATAAAATATAGCATCACTTTGTTGTTGCAAATTTTACGTGGCTGCTACGGGCTGAGCAAGAACCATTCTTACCTACGCATCAAAACCACAACGATAGTTCGTCAAGTTAGTGTTGTTTAAACCTTCGCAAGGACCGGGCGTAGCCACACTTAGTTCAACTAAAGTTGGAGAAACAGACACCCGCTAGTCACCTGTGTGCGAAGCACGGCAGTAAAATCAGTCTCGCGTAAGCGTACGCATAATGTCGGTCCGGGCCGCTTCGTCCAACAATACTGCCGAACCAAAGTATGACATGCTGGTAAGCAGTATGACTTGTATCACCCACAACTCACTTGTGTTCTACTCGTGCATATAACATCAACACATAAAACCTAGGCTCTGATGCCACTGTTGGGGAACGTAGTAATTTCAAAAAAAATCCTACGCACACGCAAGATCATGGTGATGCATAGCAATGAGAGGGGAGAGTGTGTCCACGTTCCCTCGTAGACTAAAAGCGGAAGCTTTATGACAACGCGGTTGATGTAGTCGTACGTCTTCACGATCCGACCAATCCAAGCACCAAACGTACGGCACCTCCGAGTTCAGCACACGTTCAGCTTGATGACAATCCCTGGACTCCGATCCAGCAGGGTGTCGGGGATGAGTTCCGTCAGCTCGACGGCGTGGTGACGATGATGATGTTCTACCGACGCAGGGCTTCGCCTAAGCACCGCAACCATATAACCGAGGTGGAATATGGTGGAGGGGGGCACCGCACACGGCTAAGGAACGATCACGAAGTTCAACTTGTGTGTCTATGGGGTGCCCCCTGCCCCCGTATATAAAGGAGCAAGGGAGGAGGAAGCTGGCCCTAGGAGGGGGCGCACCAAGTGTGGAGTCCTACTAGGACTCCCTAGTCCTAGTAGGATTCCACCTCCCATATGGAATAGGAAAAGGAGGAAGGGAAAAGGAGAAGGAAGGAAGGGGGCGCCCCACTTCCCTAGTCCAATTCGGACCAGACCAAGGGGAGGGGTGCGGCCACCCTTGAGGCCCTTTTCCTTCTTTCCCGTATGGCCCAATAAGGCCCAATACGTATTCCCGTAACTCTCCGGTACTCCGAAAAATACCCGAATCACTCGGAACCTTTTTGATGTCCGAATATAGTCGTCCAATATATCGATCTTTACGTCTCGACCATTTCGAGACTCATCGTCATGTCCCCGATCTCATCCGGGACTCCGAACTCCTTCGGTACATCAAAACTCATAAACTCATAATATAACTGTCATCGAAACCTTAAGCGTGCGGACCCTACGGGTTTGAGAACTATGTAGACATGACCGAGAAACGTTTCCGGTCAATAACCAATAGAGGAACCTGGATGCTCATATTGGCTCCTACATATTCTACGAAGATCTTTATCGGTCAAACCGCATAACAACATACGTTGTTCCCTTTGTCATCAGTATGTTACTTACCCGAGATTCGATCGTCCGTATCTCAATACCTAGCTCAATCTCGTTACCAACAAGTCTCTTTACTCGTTCCGTAATACATCATCCCGCAACTAACTCATTAGTTACAATGCTTGCAAGGCTTATAGTGATGTGCATTACCGAGTGGGCCCAGAGATACCTCTCCGACAATCGGAGTGACAAATCCTAATCTGAAATACGCCAACTCAACATGTACCTTTGGAGACACCTGTAGAGCTCCTTTATGATCACCCAGTTACTTGTGATGTTTGGTAGCACACAAAGTGTTCCTCCGGTAAACGGGAGTTGCATAATCTCATAGTCATAGGAACATGTATAAGTCATGAAGAAAGCAATAGCAACATACTAAACGATCAAGTGCTAAGCTAACGGGATGGGTCAAGTCAATCACATCATTCTACTAATGATGTGATCCCGTTAATCAAATGACATCTCATGTCTATGGTTAGGAAACATTACCATCTTTGATTAACGAGCTAGTCAAGTAGAGGCATACTAGTGACATTAAGTTTGTCTATGTACTCACACATGTATTATGTTTCCGGTTAATACAATTCTAGCATGAATAATAAACATTTATCATGAAGTAAGGAAATAAGTAATAAATTTATTATTGCCTCTAGGGCATATTTCCTTCACGATGGTCCTGGCCGAGGACCGCACGGCCTTCGAGCTCCTCGAGGAAAGGTCCCGCGTGGCACTGCGGGCACTCTACGAGAAGGGCTTGGAGGAGCTACTGACCACCAACGAGGAAGGCCCCGCCCAGATGCTTCCCTATCTTGTCGAGGCGCTGGAGGAGGTCGTGAGAGGTATCGGACCCATGGTGCAGGTAGAAGCCCGCGTTCTTTCCTCAGCCGCGTTGACGCGTGTCTTCAGCCACCTCCATCTTCGCTATCCTGCCGCGCGCCTTGACGAGCTGCTGGAGCCTGTGGACGACGAGCATTGCGCAGCCGCTGCCGCAGCCGTGAAGGGTCAGGTGGAGGCCCTGCTGAAGAAGTTCCAAGCCTTCGCTCCCACGCTATCGACCGGCGGTGCTGCTGATCTGGCCACTCCGGCAGGCGGTGCAGGTGAAGGCGACACCACCAAGGAAGAAGCATCCCTTGCGGGCGACGGCGGTGTCCAGGGATGACGAAATGACTTGCTGGTGGCTCCTTTCCTGTTTAACTCCTGCAACATGCACCATGCCTTGTGGAGGCGTTTAAACTTGCGTTTGGTATTGTGATAACAATATGTCTTGTAATATTTGCTTGAGATTTTGTGATTTCCTTCCCATTTGCTTTATGTTCTCCGTCGGCAGAGCCCGACCCCACACATACCTCAGTCGCCGTTGGCTCGACCGGAACACCAGGACGAGGCCGGGGGTGAGGGGCTACGTGTCCAGTTAGGCTCCTGAGTCGCGATGCTCAGGAGTCCCCCTTGACGCGCAAACAGCTTACAGAAAGGAGATGCAGGAACAGGCCTTAGTGTTCTACATCGGCAGGGCCCGACCCCGCGCATACCTCAACCGCCATTGGGCCGTCCGGAACACCAGGACGGGACCAAGGAGTGAGGGGCTACGTGGCCAGTTAGGCTCCCGAGTCGCGATGCTCAGGAGTCCCCCTTGACGCTCAAACGGCCTTCGAGAAGGAAATGGAAGAACATGCCTTAGCGTTCTGCGTCGGCAGGGCCCGGCCCTGCGCGTACCTCAGCCGTTGTTGGGTCGTCCGGATCACCAGGACGAGACCAAGGAGTGAGGGGCTATGTGACCAGTTAGGCCCTTGGGTCGCGATGCCCAAGGGTCCCCCTTGACGTACGAATAAACCTCAGACCTTTCCTCGCCGGGATTTCACTCGGGAGGGGCGCGCGACAACCAGGTCCGAAGGACCTGGCGGGGCATATGCCACGCATGACCTGAGCGCAACCCCCGTGCCCAGCCCCCTCGCGCTACCCTCCCGAGGGGAAAGCAGCACGGTGAGGCTAGGCACTGAGCTCAAGGGCTCCCTGAGTTGATACGGCCATGGGGCCGCCCTCAGTTGTTTATCACCAGCACGGAGCATAGCACTTCCGCACTTGCACGGGCATAACCGCTCCTCGGTAGTGTCGACAGCCAGCGCAGAGCATGGTGCTTCCACTGGTGCATGGGAGGGGACTCCCTACTGCGAAGAGCCCCCGGGGCGTGTATAGCCCCGCCCTGACACGTGGCTTGCACGATAGGGCTAGACGAGGTGTGTCTGGGCACTCGTGAGCCAGCGCGGGACTCACGAGGCCCTACCTCAAGGCGGGTTGCGCCTCGTCTTGGTTCTTGTTGACTGCGGTGGTCCTGCAAGATGGTTAGACAACCTGCGCCGAACGAATCTTCCGAGGTTATCACATGAGAAGGCCAAGCACCCCAGGAGGTGACGTGAACGGGACCGGCCTGCCAGACAGAGCTCAGCCGTTGGATTTATCGATGCTGCAGGGATGGGACCGAGCACAGACGCCGTGCCTAGCATTCTTATGTGAAGAATCCTGAAGAAAGATGATCGGCGTGCGGCTCCCATGCTGGGTGACAATCAAGCAGGTGATAACCATTGGTAGATTGTGCATGAAAAGCAAACTAGCTTAGGTAAATGCAAGAACGATACATGCCACTGGGTCGAACCCGAGCGGCCTGGGGATGATGCAGCCTGAGGGGCACCCCCAGCAGAGTAAGCTAAAGACGCAAAAGGATACATGCTGCAGGGACGGGCCCGCGCGGCCTGGGAATGATGCAGCCCGAGGGGCGCTCCCAGCTAAATAAACTTAGAAAATGTCACCTGGTTTTGTTGTCGAAGGGATGTTGGGGTAGCTGAAGATGCGTGGCGAAGGGGTTGCTCCTCATGAGCCACCAGAGCCATGAGCCTCGGGAGGCTCTGGTGGTCCGGGTGGTTCCTTGAGGTCCGTCTCCATCTCCTCCAGGACTGTGTGATGCCAGGCCTCCTGAGCCGCCAGGACGCTCTGTAGGTTGCGCTGATAGGCGGCCACCATACTCGGCAGGTCGAATGGCATGCAAACATAGCTGTGAGGTGGGCCCTTGCAACATCCCATGCGCGAAGGCCATAAGAGCTCCTGAGATGCGGCCCTGTTGAGCCCTGGGATGTCGATGCAGACGTGTAGCCCGCCATCCTCGCCTGGATGGGGAGCTGTGCTAGGTGGGCGGCGGTCGCCGTGCATGGCTCTTGCTTCCTGAAGCTCTTGGGTAGTCTGGGTGATGAACTCTTGAGCACCAGGCGCTCCTCGCCCGGTGCCCTCCTGAGGGAAACGTGCCTTAAAGAACGCCTCCACGTGGTGCCCAACCGCCTCCCTCATGAGGTTGGCCAGGTCCGAGGCCCTCCAGAAGAGATCCCCCGAGCCTCGCCCGAGGAGGGCACCGGGCGCGCCTTCCTATGCGAGGGAGGGAGGCGCCCCAGGCGCGGGCGCTGATCCGGATGTGGCACTGCTAGAGGCGCCGCTCCCCTAAGGCCCTGTACAGAGTAGCTGCTTCTTCTTCTTGCGGATGACCTCAGGAGGGGACTACGCACTCTCGTTGTCTGGGTCTTCGATTGTTGCGGCCTGGAAGGCGCGCTCGAGGGAGCACACCGCATCTTTTTCTTCGCAGGGGATTGTGATGATCCCGCCGCTCCCTGGCATCTTAAGGACGTTGTAGCCGTGGTGGGTCACCGCCATGAACTTTGCTAGTGTTGGGTACCCGAGGATGGCATTGTACGACAGATGGATGTGGGTGATGTCAAAGTCGATGAGCTCGGTGTGGTAGTTGTCGCGCTGTCCGAAGGTGACAGGGAGGCGGACCTGCCCTATCGGGGTGGTGGAGTCGTCGGTCACTCCTGAGAAGGGCTTGGTGGGCTGAAGCTGATCGTATGGCACTTGGAGGCTGTCGAATGTCTTGACGGATAGGACGTTAAGCCCTGCGCCGCCGTAGATGAGGGTCTTGGTGACTTGTACGTTGTTGATGACGGGTGAACAGAGCATCGGGAGGGCGCCAGCGGTGGCCGCACACTTGAGCTGGTCCACCGAGCTGAACGTGATGGCGCACTTGGACCACCTGAGCGGGCATGTGGCCTCAAGCCTGGGAACGGCTGCGTTCACCTCGCGAGCAAACTGCTTGAAGATACGCTGGGAGGCTAGGGCCTGAATTCCGCCCAAGATGCAGGCGATGGCACGCGGTTCTTGGAAGCCTCCAGCCCCCTCATCCTAGAGGTGGTCGTCGTTGTGGTGGCGGCAGCGGAGGAAGACCAGCGTTGCCCTGAGGGCAATCCTCGCGAGGTTGATCCCTCCAGGCGCCCTCACGAGGCTGATCCTGCCAGCGGTCCTCGCGAGGCCGGTCGCGCCACTCCTGGCGGGGGCCGCGATCGTCCCAACGTCCTCCGCCTCGTTCTCCTCCTTGGATGTAGCCCCGGTCATTGCGCTCGGGGTGTCGACCGAAGCGTCCATCTTGAATGGCTCTGAGCTCTTGACAGTCATTGGTGTTGTGGTTGTGTACGTTGTGGAAGGCGCAGAACGGTCGGCTGCTTTTGGACGACTCAGGATGGTCCCGGCCACGCTTGTATCCTGCTCCACCGCGAGCACGGCAGCTCCCTTGCGCTTCACGTCCTTGGCCTTGGCTTTCTTCTCCTCCGGGTCGGTAGCTGGGAGCTCGAGGAGGGAGAGGCGCCCCTCCCCAGCTCTTGCACACTTGGTTGCCAGGTTGAACAGCTCCAAAGCTGTGCATAGCTCCTCGTGGATGGCGAGCACCTCCTTCATCTCGACGTCGCGGAGGCCATTAGAAAACGCCGAAATGATGGCCTCGTCCGTGACCTTGGGAATCTTGAGGCGAACGTTGTTGAAGTGCTGGATGTACTTTTGCAGGGTCTCCCCTGGCTGTTGCCTGACGCGGTGTAGGTCACCCACGGCAGGAGGGCAGTGGCAAGTGCCCTGGAAGTTGGCGATGAAGCGGACGTGCATCTCGTCCCAGGAGGAGATCGAGCCCGGAGGCAGGTTCAGGAGCCACGAGCGAGCGCCATCCTTGAGAGCCATGGGGAACCAGTTCGCCATGACTTTTTCGTCGCTGTTGGCCGCCTCGATGCTCAGCTCGTAGAGCTGCAGGAACTCTGCAGGGTCGGGGGTGCCGTCGTAGCGAGGAGGCTGATCTGGCTTGAACTTGCCCAGCAAGGCGATGCTACGCAGCTCCGGGGTGAAGGCGTGGCAGGCTGCCGTGGCCACGGGGGCCCTTTGCAGAGGTGGGGCCTGCCCTTGGTGCCCGCGCACCGCCACAGCAGGCGGCACGCGGTCTTGTCGTGGTGGCGCTGGGAGCGCGGGAGCGTTCTCTTGCGTCCAGGGAACTTCTTGGCAGCTTCCTTCTTCTCGTGCGGGCGCCCAACACGGTGGGTCACGCCGGGGGGGCGCCTTGGCGCTAGGGCGCCGTCTTGGTGCGAAGGTGGTGGAGGCGCTCCATGAGCCACGTCTCTCGCGGCTGGCGGCGGGCAAGGCAGCGAAAGGGAAGGTGTAGGGGAGCCCCCAGCGGCGCTGACGAGCTCAGCAATGCGGTCCAGCCGTTCCTCGTAGAGGTCGTCGACGGGGCAGTAGCGCAGGAGCTCGCGCGCCATGAGCAGCACGGCCTGCACGTCGGTGGGAGTGCGATGAGCATGGGACGACGAGCCGGCTGGGGTCAGCGACGGAGTGGCGGTGTGGCCATCCCGCCGCACCGAGGTGTGCAGCGAGGACGCTTGCTGCTCGTTTCCCGCCGAGCCGGTGGCGGCGTTGGCGGCGGGTGACGGAGGACGACAGGGAGGCCCACCGACGGGGGCAGTCTGAGCGACGCGGGCGGCGAGGGCGGCCCGGCGCTCAGCGCGGGCTCGATGCGCGTCTGACATGGTCGTGGTGGAACGGTGGAACGCGGATTGGCGGAAGGAAAGCTTCGGCGCACCCCTACCTGGCGCGCCAAATGTCGGATTTCGGGTTCTGGCAAAACCCTTGAGGTTCGAACACTGGGGTGCACACAAAGATCTCTCCCTCCCCCTAGCTCGCTCTCGCAACAATCATCAGGCCTAGCGCGTCGAACCCAAGGGTCAAGGAGACACAAGATTTATACTAGTTCGGGCCACCAATGTGGTGTAATACCCTACTCCAGTGTTGTGTGGTGGATCGCCTCTTGGGCTGAGGATGAACAGTTACAAGGGAAGAACAGCCTCCCGGGGAGAGGTGTTCTTGTGCTTGGTGAGTGTGAGGATGGTCTGAATGCTCTCTCGATCCGTTAAGGGTCAGATGCCCCCCCCCACTCCTACGATGGTGGCTAGTCCTATTTATAGGGGCCCTGGTCCTCTTTCCAAATATTGAGCGGGAAGGGATCCCACAACGGTCAAATTCGAAGGGAGACAACTAGTACAAGTTATCCTGACTAAAGGTGGTCTTCGCGTGCCAAAGGCTCTGGTGGTGACGCCATCTTGGGCTCCATGGTGACCTCCGTCCTGCCGTCCTGCTGGTCTCGGTCTTGTTGCACTGATATGGAAACCTTTGCATGATGCCTCGGGACTCCTCGCCTGCGCTTGCCTCTTTAGCACCAAAGAGGAAATGAGGACACTGCGTGCACTGGCGCCCGCCTGGCCTTGGTTGTCATGGCTTATGTCATGGGAACCTCGTGAGGTACCCCTTGCCTTGATCTCTCCGCCCCTCGCGAGCCAACCTGGTGAGGCCGCCCCCGAGGAGGTCTTGCGTCGTCCGCCTCGCGAGGCTTGGCCCCTCGCGAGGGTCTTGAGTGTATGCTGGTGAAGATGGGCCGTACAGGGCCGCTGGTGGAGCCACGCCGTGGGCCGCAGACAGGCAAGTCTGGGGACCCCTGTTCCCAGAACGCCGACAGGGGGACATAAGAAATTTCTCCCTGAGGTGAAAACAGTGAACATGATCTACGTCACTCATATCCCCAAGCGGGAGCGCAAGCGCGCACTACGGGGTCTACGCCTTAGAGCCAGTTGCCCCAAAATTCAACCCATCGTCGGCCTGTCCGATCACCTTTGATCGCAGGGACCATCCGACCAGTATCCGTCATGGAGGTTCGGCAGCCTTAGTCCTCGATCCAATCATTGAGGGATTCCATCTCACGCGAGTCCTCATGGACGGCGGCAGCAGTCTCAACCTACTTTATCAGGACACCAACCGTATAGGTACCGATCCGTCAAGGATCAAGCCCACTAAAACCACCTTTAAAGGAGTAATACCCGGCGTGGAGGCCTGCTGCACAGGTTCAATAACGCTGGAATAGTCTTCGGCTCACCGGATAATTTCCGAAGTGAAGACTTGATCTTCGACATCGTCACCTTCCGCAGTGGTTATCACGCACTGCTCGGACGAACCGCCTTCGCTCGCTTCAATGTGGTCCCGCATTATGCTTACTTAAAGCTAAAAATGCCTGGACCCCGCGACGTCATCAAAGTTAATGGAAATATGGAGCGCTCCCTCCCTACCGAGGAGCACACCGCGGCCCTCGCAGCCGAGGTACATAGCGTCCCTTTCAAGCCGAACACTTCATCGGCCATTAAGCCCCCGGACACTGTCAAACGAGTCCGGTCTACCCTGCAGAACGACAGCTCGGTCCATCCCGAGCTGGACTAGCAATTCTGCCTCCGCCAATCCCCCATCTAACTGCGGTGTATATTCTGCCTGTGCATAACTACACACTCAAAATACCTTGGGCAAGGACGAAGGAACACTAAGGACAAGGCCCACAATACGGCTCGGCCCTATTCGTACCTTGATTTTCTTCTTTTTCTTCTCCCTTTTTTCTCTTTTCTTTCTTATTTCAGGTTCTTTAAAACCTAAATCACTTTTCGGTGGTACAAGGGCCCTTTCCCAGGCCCCTTCTATATACACGATCGTTGATCCTCCCAAAGAATCCTACACCAAGGTGAAAAGCGGCGTAGACGTGCGGCAGGGTGTCCAAAAGATCTTCAAGACCACCTTTTCTTTTTTAGGACATGTATACAACTTTCCCTTGGTAACAAATTCTTGGCATGTAAATAGCCTTGATGCTTATGGCATTCTCTGTAAGAGCATGTTTTGATGTATCAATCAGACTATAAGGGAAGCAGTTTTGTCCAACCCTATTTGGTATTGTCTTATTTCATAATCCGCATTCCCTCTTCACGTCAGGTTGGCATATACACATTGGCATGATTTAAATTGCCAGGGGCTCTATTCGGCCACATATATTCTTCAAAAAAAAAAGTCCGAGCACTTTTATAGTATATTTCGGCGTCCCTAATACTGCATTTTATGCATCGGCTCCGAATCATGTATTTGGTCAATAGTTGGGTTGCCCGGCTCCTGTGGTTACCACCTTACGTTCCGCTTGTTCAGCTAAGGTAGTAAAGGGACAACTACGGCGATTGTGTTTCTGGTTCGTCCGGTCAAACACCTCAGTAGAAAAAGCCGAAAATTGACTATCATGATATAGCGAGAGCTGGTCAGCGGTTCGGTGACTTACTAAATCTTTTGCAATTTTTTCCGTATTGTACGAAGGACTGGCCTCCATCCAGTCATGCGCCTAAGGCATCCAAGTTCGGACAGCCGCACACGCACTAGGGGCTAGCTCATAGTCCCATTGTCAAACTCCTATGGCTAAGTGAGAGTGATAAAGCTGCATACTCTGATTGCCTGGTTCCCTGCACAGACACCTCCTTTACGGACCAAGACATTGGGTCAAGTGTGGTCATGTGCTATTCTGAACACCCTCGTAGTATCTTTGTGGGGGCTGAAGCCGACGACTGGTAAACTTTCAGAAATAAAAACGGCCGAACAGGAGGAAAATAATTTCAGATAAAGGCACAAATATATTACAGAAACTTTGGTTCATAACACAAAGTCTGGGCAGCTCGGATACATTCATTCAAACATGATATCCTTCGAGCATTGACCCTCTATTAAATGGGCACCCTCCAGGACGTCTTCAAAATACCGCTCCGGCTTGCGGTGGTCCTTGCCTTCGGGCAGGCCCTCGACTTCCACGACGGCGACCTTCATCTTCACCCAGTGCATCTTGACACGGGCAAAGGACATCCGTGCACCCTCTATGCACGCCGAGCGCTTCACAGCTTCAAATCCGGGCAAGGCATCACCGAGCCGCTTGACCAGGCCGAAGTAGCTGCTAGGAATGGGTCCGGCTAGGCACAGCCGGACTATGATGTCCTTCATGGCCCAACCGGACATCCTATGCAGCTCTGCCAGCTACATCATCTGGTTGTTCACCAGCGCTGGCCGCTCCATCGCCAGGTACTGCGACCAGAAGAGCTTCTCCGTCGTGTTCCCCTCTTGGGCCCGGAAATACTGTGCAGTGTCGGCAGCACTCTTCAGCAGATCTGCAAAGGCGTCTGGAGAACTCCATAGTCGAGTGAGCAAGGCATATTTCTGACTGCCGAATTTACTCTGCAAAAGAAAGGGCTTACCCGCCGCTATCTGCTCCGCCTGCTTGATCTCCTCGCGCGCCGCCCAAGACTCAGTCCGCGCTTCCTTGGCCTCTTGGAGAGCCTTGGCGGGATCGACCACTTGGGACTTATTTTTCTCCTCCAAGGCCTCACACTTGCCGGCGGCGTCCTTGAGCTCCTGCTCCACCTCAGTCACCCGCTCCTCATATTGGCGGCGGCGACCTGCTCGGCCTTCAAATCCATAGCTGCTTTATCAGCGGCTACTTGGCTCACCCGTGCCTGCTCCTTGGCTTGGGCGAGGGCGCTGTTCAAGGTATCGACCTCGGCCGCACTACCTGTAATCATGATCAGGGCAACACACGCGCTTAAAAATATGCATTGGCATATAACTTTAGGTGTGTAAGCAATTTTTCAAAACATACCTTGCGCCTCATCAAACCGCTTGTTGATGCTGACGAGATCCTCATCGGCCAGCTCCAGCTTCCGCTTGAGTTCGGATACTTCGGCGGCCTGGGCGGTCGCTGCTAATAGTGAAGCCTGTTTATCAAATAGACAAGTACGTTATCTCCTACGAATATTACTTGATCCTCTATTCAGCCTTTTATCAAAAGCTGAACAGAGTCTTAGGGGCTACTATCTATACACAAGCATATTTTTTCCATATGCAAAGCAGCTAAGAATATTACATCACATACCTCAAAGCTTGTTAATTAATAGGCCGGTGAAGGCTTCGTTCAGCCCGCTTTTGGCGGACTGAACCTTCTCAACCACCATACCCATCATGGTACGATGCTCCTCCACGATGGAAGCATGTTGCAGTGCGTCCATCAGAGGGTTCGGCACCTCCGGATTAGTGGAGGTCGCCGTCGGAATAGGCGCTCCCTCCTCCTTTGAAGGGGGTTGCTCGCTCAATTCCGGAGCCACATGGGTCTCCGGAATGGTATTCGGCTGGGGGCCGAACTGGTCAGGGCCCCCGTCATCAGTCTCCATGGGGGTTGTGCCCCCCATGTTCTTGGTAGCCGAGGCATTACCCTCTGGTGCCATCTTGGCGGCCTCCCGCACATCTCCGTGAGCCGGGGAGGCCCTCTGGGACAACACTTCGGTGTCGTCTGTGGCGGTTGGCGAAGAGGCTCGCGGACGCGTCTCGCTCTCCACCATCCCCAGCTCTAGCGAGTTCCCTGAAGATGATGATAGTTGGGGGAGATCGCGGGCCGGACTGAAGCACACAATACCATGTGTTACAACAATCATGAAGACCGGATATATGTCCCAGCATACTTACGATGCGGCCAGGGGCTTCAACCTGGGGCGCCACTCATGTACGGCTTCGGCATCTGAATTCGAGCCGTCTGGGAGGGATATCTTCCCCCTCTTGGACGCTTTCGCCTCCGGGTCTACGGATGCCGCCCTCTTCTTCCCCCCCCCCCCTCGGGGGAGAATCGCTTTCGGCCTCCTCCTCCTCCTCCTCTTCGTCTTCGTCTCCCTTGTGGTAGGAGGGAGCTTCGATCTCTCCGGACACGGCGTTCGAAGTGCCTTTATGGCAGAAGCCACCTTTGGCCTCCTTGCCCTTCTTCTTGGCCTTCTTCTCCGACGCCGGGACCAGCATCCTCGTTAGCAGAGGATCAGCTGGGTCTTGGGCAGGGGAGTCGGACACTTGATCTGCTCCGCCTTCTTTGTCCAGCCCTGATTAAAGGATGGAAGTCTCAGCATACCCCCTTTGATTTATGAACTATGTTATGTTCGGAAACTAAACACTTACCGGGGTAGCCGTATGCGCGTTGTCGAGGCCGATGTCGTGGTCGTCTCCGACCACGACTTGTGGGCCTTGAAGAGCAACTTACAGATCTCTTCGTGCGTTGTGCCGAAGAATCGCTTCAGGGTACGCGGCCCTTCTGGATTGAACTCCCACATGTGGAGAGGCCGGCGCTGGCAAGGAAGGGTCCGGCGGAAAAGCATCACCTGAATCACATCAGTGAGACTGGTGTTCTTGTCTATTATATTTTTGATGCGCGTTTGCAGCATCGTCACTTCGTCGGTCGACCCCCAGTCCAGACCCTTGTTGGTCCACGACGCGAGCCGCATTGGGGGTCCGGATCTAAACTCAGGAGTGGCCCCCCAGTTGGCGACGCGAGGTTCGGTGATGTAGAACCACTCCTGCTGCAATATCTTGACAGTCTCCATAAAGGCCCCTTTGGGCCAAGTAGTGTTGGGGAGCTTTCTCACCATGGCGCCGCCGCAGTCTGCGTGCTGACCGTCCACCACCTTCGGCGTCAAGTTAAAGACCTTGAGCCATAGGCCGAAGTGCGGGGGAATGCGGAGGAGCGCCTCACACGCGACGATGAACGCCGAGATGTGGAGGAAGGAATTTGGGGCTAGATCATGGAAATCTAACCCATAGTAAAACATGAGGCCGCGGACAAAGGGGTGGAGTGGAAACCCTAGTCCGCGGAGAAAGTGGGGAATAAATACCACCCTTTCGTCGGGCTTCGGGGTGGGGATGACCTGCTTCTTGGCAAGGATCCTTGATACGTCTCCAACGTATCTATAATTTTTTATTGTTACATGCTATTATATTACCCCTTCTGGATGTTTATGGGCTTTATTTTACACATTTATATCATTTTTGGGACTAACCTACTAACCGGAGGCCCAGCCCATATTGCTGTTTTTTGCCTATTTCAGTATTTCGAAGAAAAGGAATATCAAACGGAGTCCAAACGGAATGAAACCTTCGGGAGCGTGATTTTTGGAACAAACGTGATCCAGAGGACTTGGAGTGCAAGTCAAGAAGCAGCCGAGGCTCCCACGAGATAGGAGGGCGCCCCCCCCTATAGGGCGTGCCCCCTGTCTTGTGGGACCCTCGGGCGGCCACCGGCGTACTTCTTCCTCCTATATATACCTACGTACCCCGAAAACATCCAGGGGGTAGACGAAACACAATTTCCACCACCGTAACCTTCTGTATCCGCGAGATCCCATCTTGGAGCCTTCGCCGGCACTCTGCCGGAGGGGGAATCGACCACGGAGGGCTTCTACATCAACACCATAGCCCCTCCGATGAGTTGTGAGTAGTTTACCACAGACCTACGTGTCCATAGTTATTAGCTAGATGGCTTCTTCTCTCTTTTTGGATCTCAATACAATGTTCTCCCCCTCTCTTGTGATCTATTCGATGTAAACTCTTTTTGCGGTGTGTTTGTCGAGATCCGATGAATTGTGGGTTTATGATCAAGTTTATCTATGAATAATATTTGAATCTTCTCTGAATTCTTTTATGTATGGTTGAGTTATCTTTGCAAGTCTCTTTGAATTATCAGTTTGGTTTGGCCTACTAGATAGATATTTCTTGCCATGGGAGAAGTGCTTAGCTTTGGGTTCAATCTTGCGGTGTCCTTACCCAGTGACAGCAAGGGTTGCAAGGCACGTACCGTATTGTTGCCATCGAGGATAACAAGATGGGTTTTATATCATATTCTTGAGTTTATCCCTCTACATCATGTCATCTTGCTTAATGTGTTACTCTGTTCTTATGAACTTAATACTCTAGATGCATGCTGGATAGCGGTCGTTGTGTGGAGTAATAGTAGTAGATGCAGGCAGGAGTCGGTCTACTTGTTATGGACGTGATGCCTATATACATGATCATGCCTAGATAATCTCATAATTATTCGCTTTTCTATCAATTGCTCGACAGTAATTTGTTCACCCACCGTAATACCTATGCTATCTTGTGAGAAGCCACTAGTGAAACCTATGGCCCCCGGGTCTATCTCTTATCATATTTGCTTCCAATCTACTTTTATTTGCATCTTTACTTTTTGCATCTATATCTTAAAATACCAAAAATATATTTATCTTATCTTATTATATTTATTAGATCTCACTTTCGCAAGTGGCCGTGAAGGGATTGACAGCCCCTTTATCGCGTTGGTTGCGAGTTCTCAGTTTGTTTGTGTAGGTGCGTGGGACTTTTGAGGAGCCTCCTACTGAATTGATACCTTGGTTCTCAAAAACTGAGGGAAATACTTACGCTACTATTGCTGCATCACCCTCTCCTCTTCGAGGAAAACCAACGCAAGCTCAAGACGTAGCAAGAAGGATTTCGGGCGCCGTTGCCGGCGAGGTCTTCGCTCAAGTCAATACATACCAAGTACCCATCACAAACCCATCTCCCTCGCATTTACATTATTTGCCATTTCCCTCTCGTTTTCCTCTCCCCCACTTCACCCTTGCCGTTTTATTCGCCCTCTATTTTCTGTTCGCCTTGATGTCTTTCTTGGCTCGTTTTCTCACTTGGTTGAATTAGTTGAGTATTTATTCCTAAACAGAGAAGCTAAAATCTATGGATCCTCATCCGCTTGCCAATATTTTCAAGATATCCAATTATGATGAACCAATTCCTAGTGATTTGGATGCACTAGATTATCTTTATAAGCTTTTGCCTGAAATTCGTAAATCTGAAAATTGTGATGAAGTGCTTCATGATAGATCTTTGAATAAAAAACATGATTGCAATGATTTAATTATAAATTATATTGATGTAAATTATGCTAATAATATGCAAAACCCTAAGCTTGGGGATGCTAGTTTTGCTATGTCCAATAGTCATGATTGGGGAGATTCTTCTTATGATCTTGAAAATTTATTTAAGCCCCATGATGAATATAAGATTGATAATAGTGTTTGCAATAATATTGAAAGTGGCTTTGGAAGAGTTTCAACTTTATATCCCACAAATTTGGATAACATTCAATCTTTTGAAATTATTGATAAAACTGGGCTTGGAGAAATCATGACTTTAGTTAATGATAATCCCACTATTTTGGAAGAGTGTCAACTTCGCATGCATGTGGATCATATTGAGAATATGTTATGTGATAGCTATATTGTTGAATTTTCTTATGATCCTACATGTAATTATTATGAGAGAGGAAAATATGGTTATAGAAATTTTCATGTTACTAAATTACCTCTCGTTATGTTGAGATTGCTATAGTTCCTTTCCGCTTCCTTGCATATGCTAGTTTTTGCTTGCTACGATAATTTGTTTGCCTATAATATGCCTATGCATAGGAAGTATGTTAGACTTAAGTGTGTTTGTCATATGTTTTATGATGCTCCCTTTGTGCCTCAATTCTTGTCTTTCTTGTGAGCATCATTGAATCTCAATGCCTAGCTAAAAAGGCTTTAAAGAAAAGCGCTTGTTGGGAGACAACCCAATATTTTTCCTTTCTGCTTAGTAATAAATAATCCATCTACCTTCTGTTTAGATGTGTTTTTATGTTTTAATTAGTGTTTGTGCCAAGTCAAACCTATAGGATCTTCTTGGATGATAGTTAATTGATCTTGCTGTAATTTCCAGAAACTTTTGGTTCACGAAAACAATTGTTAAAAATCACCAGAACGTGATAAAATAGTGATTACAATTTCCGCTGATCAATAAACAAATTTCCTAGGTCTTCCTATTTTGGTAGGATTTTTCGAGTTCCAGAAGTTTGCGTTAGTTACAGATTACTACAGACTGTTCTGTTTTTGACAGATTCTGTTTTTCATGTGTTGTTTGCTTATTTTGATGAATCTATGGCCAATAAAATAGTTTATAATCCATAGAGAAGTTGGAATACAGTAGGTTTAACACCAAAATAAATAAAGAGTGAGTTCATTACAGTACCTTATGTGGTGGTTTTGTTTTCATTCACTAACGGAGCTTATAAGATTTCCTGTCGAGTTTTGTGTTGTGAAGTTTTCAAGTTTTGGGTAAAGCTTTTATGGACTATGGAATAAAGGGTGGCAAGAGCTTAAGATTGGGGATGCCCAAGGCACCCCAAGATATTCAAGTATAGCCAAAAGCCTAAGCTTGGGGATGCCCCGGGAAGGCATCCCCTCTTTCGTCTTCGTTCATTGGTAACTTTACTTGGAGCTATATTTTTATTCGCCACATGATATGTGTTTTGCTTGGAGCGTCGTGCATTATATTAGTCTTTTCTTTTTAGTTTACCACAATCATCCTTGCTGTACACAACTTTTTGGAGAAGCCTATTTGATTAGAATTTGCTAGAATACTCTATGTGCTTCACTTATATCTTTTGAGCTTGATAGTTTTTGCTCTAGTGCTTCACTTATATCTTTTAGAGCACGGTGGTGTCTTAATTTTGAAGAAATTATTAGTATCTCATTATTCACTTATATTATTTTGAGAGTCTTTTAGAACAGCATGGTATTTGCTATGTTTACAAATTTGGTCCTAGAATGATGAGCATCCAAGTTGGGTATAATAAAAACTATCATAGAAAGTGAATTGGATGCTATGATCAATTTGATGCTTGATAATTATTTTGAGATATGGAGGTAGTGATATTAAAGTCATGCTAATTGGGTGATTATGAATTTAAAGAATGCTTGTGTTGAAGTTTGTGATTCCCGTAGCATGCACGTATGGTGAACCGCTTTGTGATGAAGTTGGAGCACAATTTTATTTATTGAGTGTCTTCCTTATGAGTGGCGGTCGGGGACGAGCGATGGTCTTTTCCTACCAATCTATACCCCTAGGAGCATGCGCGTAGTGCTTTGGTTTTTGATGACTTCTAAAATTTTCCAACAAGTATATGAGTTCTTTTGACTAATGTTGAGTCCATGGATTATACGCACCCTTTCACCTTTCCATCATTGCTAGCCTCTCTTGTGCCGCACAACTTTCACCGGTACCATACACCCACCATTTACCTTCCTTAAAACAGCCACCATACCTACCTATTATGGCATTTCCATAGCCATTCCGAGATATATTGCCATGCAACTTTCCACCGTTCTGTTCATATGACATGCATTACTTTTGTCATATTGCTTTTTGCATGATCATGTAGTTGACATTGTATTTGTGGCAAGGCCACCTTCATAATTTTCCTACATGTCGCTCTTGAGTCATTGCATATCCCGGTACACCGCCGGAGGCATTCACATAGAGTCATACTTTGTTCTAAGTATCGAGTTGTAATCATTGAGTTGTAAGAAAAATAAAAGTGTGATGATCATCATTTTTAGAGCATTGTCCCAAGTGAGGAAAGGATGATGGAGACTATGATTCCCTCATAAGTCGGGATGAGACTCCGGATAAAAAAAAAGAAAAAGAAAAGAGGCCATAAAAAAAGAGAGAAAAGGCCCAAAAAAAAATAAAAAAATAAAAAAATGAGAGAAAAAGAGAGAAGGGACAATGCTACTATCTCTTTTTCCACACTTGTGCTGCAAAGTAGCACCATGATCTTCATGATAGAGAGTCTCATATGTTGTCACTTTCATATACTAGTGGGAATTTTTCATTATAGAACTTGGCTTGTATATTCCAATGATGGGCTTCCTAAAGTGCCCTAGGTCTTCGTGAGCAAGCGAGTTGGATGCACACCCACTTAGTTTCTTTTGTTGAGCTTTCATATATTTTATAGCTCTAGTGCATCCGTTGCATGGAAATCCCTACTCACTCACGTTGATATCTATTAATGGGCATCTCCATAGCCCGTTGATACGCCTAGTTGATGTGAGACTATCTTCTCTTTTTTGTCTTCTCCACAACCACCATTCTATTCCACATATAGTGCTACGTCCATGGCTCACGCTCATGTATTGCGTGAAAGTTGAAAGAGTTTGAGATTATTAAAGTATGAAACCATTGCTTGGCTTGTCATCGGGGTTGTGCATGATTAAATACTTTGTGTGATGAAGATAGAGCAACAGCCAGACTATATGATTTTGTAGGGATAACTTTCTTTGGCCATGTTATTTTGAGAAAACATGATTACTTTGATTAGTATGCTTGAAATATTACTATTTCTTATGTCAATATGAACTTTTATTTTGTATCATTTGGATCTGAACATTCATGCCACAATAAAGAAAATTACATTATAAATTATGCTAGGTAGCATTCCACATCAAAAATTTCTTTTTTATCATTTACCTACTCGAGGACGAGCAGGAATTAAGCTTGGCGATGCTTGATATGTCTCCAACGTATCTATAATTTTTTATTGTTCCATGCTATTGTATTACCCCTTTTGGATGTTTATGGGCTTTATTTTACACATTTATATCATTTTTGGGACTAACCTACTAACCGGAGGCCCAGCCCATATTGTTGTTTTTTTGCCTATTTCAGTATTTCGAAGAAAACTAATATCAAACGGAGTCCAAACGGAATGAAACCTTCGGGGGCGTGATTTTTGGAACAAACGTGATCCAGAGGACTTGGAGTGCAAGTCAAGAAGCATCCGAGGCTCCCACGAGATAGGAGGGCGCCCCCCTATAGGGCGCGCCCCTTGTCTCGTGGGCCCCTCGGGCGTCCACCGACGTACTTCTTCCTCCTATATATACCTACGTACCCCGAAAACATCCAGGGGGCAGACGAAACACAATTTCCACCACCGTAACCTTACGTATCCATGAGATCCCATCTTGGAGCCTTGGCGGCACTTTCTGAGGGAGGGAATCAACCACGGAGGGCTTCTACATCAACACCATAACCCCTCCGATGAGTTGTGAGTAGTTTACCACAGACCTATGGGTCCATAAGTATTAGCTAGATGGCTTCTTTTCTCTTTTTGGATCTCAATACAATGTTCTCCCCCTCTCTTGTGGAGATCTATTTGATGTAAACTCTTTTTGCGGTGTGTTTGTCGAGATCCGATGAATTGTGGGTTTATGATCAAGTTTATCTATGAATAATATTTGAATCTTGTCTGAATTCTTTTATGTATGATTGAGTTATCTTTGCAAGTCTCTTGAATTATCAGTTTGGTTTGGCCTACTAGATTGATCTTTCTTGCCATGGGAGAAGTGCTTAGCTTTGGGTTCAATCTTGCGGTGTCCTTACCCGATGTGAGAAAGGGTTGCAAGGCACGTATTGTATTGTTGCCATCGAGGATAACAAGGCGGGGTTTATATCATATTGCTTGAGTTTATCCCTCTACATCATGTCATCTTGCTTAATGTCGTTACTCTGTTCTTATGAACTTAATACTCTAGATGCATCTTTGGATAGCGGTCGATGTGTAGAGTAATAGTAGTAGATGCGGTGAGTCGGTCTACTTGTTATGGACGTGATGCCTATATACATGATCATGCCTAGATAATCTCATAATTATTCGCTTTTCTAAATTGCTCGACAGTAATTTGTTCACCCACCGTAATACCTATGCTATCTTGTGAGAAGCCACTAGTGAAAACTATGGCCCCCGGGTCTATCTCTTATCATATTTGCTTCCAATATACTTCTATTTGCATCTTTACTTTTTGCATCTATATCTTAAAATACCAAAAATATATTTATCTTATCTTATTATCTTTATTAGATCTCACTTTCGCAAGTGGCCATGAAGGGATTGACAACCCCTTTATCGCGTTGGTTGCGAGTTCTCAGTTTGTTTGTGTAGGTGCGTGGGACTTTTGAGAAGCCTCCTACTGGATTGATACCTTGGTTCTCAAAAACTGAGGGAAATACTTACGCTACTATTGCTGCATCACCCTCTCCTCTTCGAGGAAAACCAACGCAAGATCAAGACGTAGCAATCCTGTGCGCGACATCCGCAGTCAGGTACCCCGCCTCCCGGAGCTCCTTGACATCCTTCTCCATCACGGATGAGGCCACCAATTTGCCTTGAGAATTGGATCCGGACATGGTTGGAAAGGTTGGTGGCGGTGGGGAAGATCGAAGCTTGGGCGCTGGAGCTCGAGGATGGGAAGCCTGAGGAAGGAAGAAGGCACGGGGTGAAAAGAAGGGACATTTATCCGCTTATATAGGTCGTGAATATCAAACGCCCGCCCCACTAGCCTTAAAACTCGCCTATTTCCAAGGGGTCGTGTGAACGGCGCGGTTGGATTACACAAACCTGTATTGATGAGAATCACGCAATAAGGGGACACAATCTCTGCTTTGACAAGACGTATCAAGGGAGGCTGCGCCTCGAAACACGAAGCGAGAGGCCCAAAAAACGGTTTGAAATAATAAAGAGGCCAGACGTAACATTTCACCAAAAAGCTGTCAGTGGACATACCTTATTTTGATTAAGTATTGTGGCTGAGGGTTGTAATAGTTATACAGAGCCGGATACAGTTCTCTTATTCAGAAGACTGCTTTGAGGTATTCGGAGGAGGAACCCGCCTTGCAATGCCGAAGACAAACTACATACCGAACACATCGGCATCGAAAGACTGGTTCAGGGGCTACTGAGGGAGTCCTGGATTATGGGGTCCTCGGGTGTCCGGGTTGTGTAGCACGGGCCGGACTGATGGGCCATGAAGATACAAGATAGACGACCTTCCCCCGTATCCAGATGGGACTGTCCTTTGCGTGGATGGCAAGTTTGACGTCCGGATGTATAGGTTCCTTTCTCTGTAGACCGAATCTGTACAACCCTAGGTCCCTCCGGTGTCTATATAAACCAGAGGGTTTAGTCTGTAGAGGCTACCAGAATTTACATAGGCTAGACAGCTAGGGTGTAGCCATTACGATCTCAAGGTAGACCGACTCTTGTAACCCCTATACTCATCAAAGTCAATCAAGTAGGAAGTAGGGTATTACCTCCATTAAGAGGGCCCGAACCTGGGTAAACATCGTGTCCCTTTGTCTCCTGTTATCTTCGATCCCCAGATGCAAAGTTTGGGACCCCCTACCCGAGATCGGCCAGTTTTGACACCGACACTGGTCACAGCGGATGTTGTCATCGGGTCAATGGCTTGACCGTTAACTTTGACGAGTGGGGCCACATAGGGCCGAGTCCACATTTTGACCGTTACGTGCTAACCAGTGGGGCCGCAAAACTGACACTCACTGTAACCTGAATCAGATCAAGTTGCTTCCGTGCCACCCGCTCCACCGCCGTCGTGCCGCCTCCGCCGCATCTACCCTCTCTCCCCATCTAGGATTAGGAAGCAATGTAGGGGGAGCACCCCGTCTAGCCCATCGACCATGGAGATGATTGGGTCAAATCCGAGGCGGATAATTCATGGATTCCACCTGGGTAAGCATCATTTTCCTCTCAAATTGATTAGGAGATCCGTAAATTAGGCTGCATTTAACCACCGTTGGCGTGAATCAGTGCAATTGATCTGAAAATTTTCGGCCTAACTGTGCCCTTTATCTTATTTCAATCGAATAGGGTCAATTGTGCACTTGCTTTCCGGCTGGCGGTTAGAACTAGCGAGCTGCATGGAACTAAACCGTGTCTGATTTCTGGATTTTTCTATCCTAAAGTGGTAGAAACCAGCATTTCGTTCACAGATTTCCGCGAGGCACTCTGTTGTGAGTATCCGTGGAGCCCTACCGATGTTGTTGAACTGAGATATTTCAATAGTACCGAGCAGAGATTTGTCCCATTAACTTGTGATGAGCATCTGGGATTGCTATTTAGTTTGAATGCTGACAACCATTTCGGTAAAATCCATATCGGTGTGCTTCAGGCATGCAAACAACGTATACCGAAGGGGAAGGGTGTTCAGACATCACCTATCTCTGCTAATAGCAGGTGTCCTCGCGCTCCTTGTAGGTCGAGACCAAGTAAACCTAGTGGTTAGAGAGCCACAACATCTCGGCTGCCGCTAATTCTGCCACTTCTCCTCTCCCTTCTGCACCTTGATGTAGAAGTAGATGTAGAGCCTGACAAGTAAGTGCCTCGACATGATGATGAGCATGAGATTCTATTCCATGAACTGGTAGACATAGTCAGTCAACAGGCAGTGGAAGATGAATATCCAGAGGAGCCTAGCAGCCGTGCTAGATTTGATGACACTGACGATGAAGAGAGGGGGGAGAACATCGACTCCTTTGTTTTACAAGAATATGATGGTGAGGACATGCCAACAATTGAGTGGAAGAGGGAGAATCCTGAGCTTACTCCAGGAATCATATTCAAATCGATGGTGGACTATCGTAATGCAGTGACTACATATTGCATTCTCACTGAAAAATCCTAGGAGGTTGATAGGAGTGAGCCAGGAAGATTCACTATTCATTGCCCTTATGATAGGTGTAGGTGGAGGTTGCATGCATCCACTATGCTAAAGAGCAAATTGATTTAGATATTACAACTGATTTTTTATCAGATTATTTATCCATTCTATATTCAGATCATGTGTATTGTTTTTTAATTGTATTTGAAATCATTTTTTCATTTTGTTTCAGATAAAAAGCAACCCACACGGGCACACTTGCCCACCTGGAGGGGGAGGGGGAAAGGACAAATCAAAGCTTGCAAAGACTAGGTGGGTGGCAGATGCAATCTTGGATTGGGTGAGGGAAACACCAACAATTGGTCCAACATCAGTCCATGGGAAGCTATTTGAGAAGTACAATATTAATATACCTTACATGAGGATTTTCTATGCTAAGGAAAGGGCTCTTGATAGGATTAATGGTCCATGGAATGAGAGTTTTTAGTTGCTTTACACCTTCAAAGCTGAAATGGAGACGGCTAGTCCAGGGAGTGTTGTAGAGATTGACAAGCATACAGTTACGTACAAATTAAAAGGGAAGGTACTGGAGAAGGAGTGCTTCAGGAGGGCTTTTGTTTGTTTCAAGGCTTGCTGGCAGGGGTATCTGAATGGTTGTAGGCCCTATTTGGCTGTCGATGCAACATCTTTGAATGGAAGATGGAGAGGCCAGCTAGCAGCAGCTTCTTCAATTGATGGACACAACTGGCTTTTCCCAGTTGCATTTGTTGTGTTGGAGGTAGAGTCCAAGGAGAGTTGGATCTGGTTTTTGCAGCAGTTGCGCAACATTATAGGTACACCCTCAGGTTTAGTTATACACACATATGCTTGCAAGGGTTTAGAATATAGTAGAAATTATATTCCCTGGAGTGGAACATAGGGAATGTAGCAACACCTAGCATAAAATTTTAAAAAGAAATTCAAAGGCAAAGTTTATGATGAGAATCTATGGCCAGCATCATACAAATGCAGCTTGAGGAAGCATGAGCACCATTTGAGAGTGTTGTACGCTCATAATCCTTTGGTGAAGGAGTACATGGATGAACATCATGGAAAGGTGTGGTCAAGAAGCAAATTCAATGAAATCTGCAAAGTAGACTATGTGACCAATAACCTCGCTGAGTGTTTCAATCCAAAGTTCAAGTCGGTGAAAGGGCTTTTGTTGTGGCAAGCATTTTATAAGATCATGCAGATGATCATGATAAATATGGCTCTTCGTAGAAGAATTGCAGAAATACAATATCTTGGCCATCTTATGCTCCCATCTCTGATTAAGGCATTGCATGCCAAGGCAAGAGGACTTAGGATGAAATGCATTCGACCGTCAACATATGAGGCTGAGGTGACATACAATGTCAGTAAAAATAGGGAATGGAGTATCTAGAGAACCTTGCAACTAAGGAATGCAGTTGTAGGCAATGGCTTATCTGCGGGAAACTGTGCATACATGCCCTACATCTCATGACTGTTCTTGGAGGTGAAGATGGTGAAGTTGATCAGTATTGCTCTGAATATTTCTCTGTTGCCAAATTTAGGGCTGCTTATGCTGAAAATGTGCCTGCACACTTGGGAAAAGACCAATGGAACATAGTAGACC
This sequence comes from Aegilops bicornis, assembly GCA_021605145.1. NCBI lineage: Eukaryota > Viridiplantae > Streptophyta > Magnoliopsida > Poales > Poaceae > Aegilops > Aegilops bicornis. The sequence continues at coordinate 436,641,614 of CM038673.1, read as the reverse complement.
CAGGGTTCAAACTCTATTCTCCTGTACTGACTAGATCACCAGGAAGACCAAGGAAAAACATGATAAGAGCTGGTGAAGAGGGTCGTGTAAAAAACAGTGTAAGTGCAAAAGATGTGGTATTCTAGGGCATATTGCTAGGCTTTGTACCAAACCGGTTGATGCATCATTTGGAGAAGAGGAACAATGGGTAGCAGCAAATGTAGAGGAGAATGCAGCAGCAGAGGAGAAAGTTTAGAGGAGAATGCAGCAGCAGAGGAGAATGCAGCAAGTTTAGAGGAGAATGAAGCAACTGAAGTAGCAGCTTGGTATGTGTGCAATCTTTCCCTTTTTTGCATTTGTTCTCTTTTTTATCGATGGCTAAGCTTATTTCTGTTTGACCCAGCTCTAGGATAATTAGAGGCATAAGACAGAAAATACCTAGAGAGGAAGAAACTTTGGTTGAACCATCATCTGATGCAGAATTTGAAACCATGGCTTATGAAGGTTTTGAAGCTATAAGAGAGGAGGAAGTTATTTTGTCCGAAGTTCCTTTAAGAATTAGTGAACACACAGATGACCGTCAACTGGTCATCACTTGCTCGGTCAGTCAAAGCTCAGCAAAACCGCCACCACCAGAAGTGAAGATCAGAAGCAACAAGACAAAGCTTTCAAAAGCACAAAATATCCCACCGAGAAACCCAGAAGCAAGACGGTTAACCCATCTCGGGACACAAGGAGCAAGGCAAAGATTTATATTTGAACTTGAATGCAAGTCATAAACTTTGAACTTTAAGGATTTGTAATAAGGATTCTGTCGTCAATTTAAACTACTATGAAAACTTGTAAGGTGTAATAATTCTATTTGTAATTTGATGTGAAATTTGACGTAGAATACAAAACTGAGGCAAAATTTGAATTTTAGGCAAACTTTGAATTCGAACCAACACTTGAAGTCCATTCCCCTATCGTGTGAGTTGCAAAGTTTGCTGAACTATTATAAATGTTAGGTGATCAATCCGATCTCTTTTGCGTGGTAAAACTTGTAGTCATGAGAAATGTGCTCAAAATGAGCTCCCAAGCTAGGGTAAATAGCCCCATTTGTAATCAAGTTTTTTTGGACCTACTCCAAATGAGCCAAATAATTTTTTATTAACACCTCTTCAATCTATATAGTGTAGATTCGAAGAATCACTATTTATTGAATTAATCTTTATATTTTTACATTTTTTGAAAAAATATACTTTAATAGTAAACCAGTAAAAACACGTTTATAATATGAAAATGGGAAACTAAGTTCAGATCCTTCTTATTCACTTTGAAATCAAGCTTTGGTGATTTTTTTGATTTTTTTTATTTTCAAAAACCGAAGGGAACCCTACGTCCTCTCCTTGTCTATATGAAACGTTGTACGTGATAGCTCATATGTGTGAAGGTTTTTTCATGAAAATGTCCATAGACAAAGTTTATGATTTTTGGTTGGTAACATGTCACACAAGACAACATTGTGTGCAGATTATATATATTTTTTAATTAATGGTGCTCATTTTACCTCAATCGTGCTAGCTAGGTTTTTTTTGTAAATGTACGTATACCAAGTTTAGTATTTTTTCCTCGTTAGTGTGTCTTATAAAATGACGAACGGCGAAGGTTTCATATTTTTTCAATTTTTTAAAAATTAGTTGTGCTCAGTCAAAGCCTTGGAAACCCCGTTGACCAGCTCAAAACCCCTCTAAACCCCGCGGGTTTCGCCTAACCCTAGCTTCGAATGTCAGCCGTCTGATCATACCCTAGCACCAAGCGACAGCCCTCAGATGTGGTCTTCTAGAAGGAACTCCGAGGGCAGGCTGCGTGCATGCTCCGCGCCATTGGATCACATGGACAGCTCTGCATTGTTGGATCGTGGGGCGATCCGCGAGAGGCGATCCGCGAGAGGCGATCCGCGAGACTTGTTGGTTGTGCCTTGCCGCTTATTCTGCAGCGAGGAGAGGAGCCACTCCTCCTCTGCTTCTTCTTCTCCGGTGACGAGAGGAGCCACTCCTCTGCTTCTTCTTCTTCGGTGACTTTGGGTGATATGTCGAGCTCCACTTTAGCCTCCTGCCCCTCGTGGACCCAGTATGGTCCACTTCCCATGGAGCGATGTCTGGCCCTTGCACGCAGCGCCATACTGACACGGGTTGACTTGAAGGAGGTCAAGAATGGCAACTATGGGCGAGTTCGTGAAGTGCGAGGAAACAAGCCGGAGGGGCAGGTTAGATCTCATGATTTTTCTCTGATTTCTTTTTCTATTTGCTTTTAATTCTTTTTCGATCTGGGATTTAGGGTTCATGTTTTTGTTTCAGATCGTGAAGAAATGCACACATTTTGAATGGCTGGATGACTACATTAAGCGGATTCAATTCAATGGGGCCCCAACCCGGGAGCTCAATCTGCCGTCAACATGAACGTATTTGGTCTCTGAAAGTGATGCTCTGATAGTTGGGGATGCAGATCTGAAAGGGGAATTAAAGAAGATGAACAAGAACTTGAAGCAGATGATTCAATTGAATAAGCAGGCGAATCTCATAGCATTAGGATTTTATCCCTTTTATTTTTGTGTAGTTGCTCTAGGATTCGCTTACTTGCTGGCCATCACTCGTTAGAGATGTTATTAGTGTGGTGTCATGTGCTCTAGGATTTGGTTAAATTTATGGATCATGTGCTCTACGATTTTCTTAAATTTGTGGATCATGTGCTCTATGCTCTGTGTTGCTTAATTTGTGGATCATGTGCTCTATGTTATGTGTTGCTTAATTTGCGGATCTTGTCAGTTTCGTCAGTTTTGTACACTTTCAGTTTCTTCAGTTTCGTTAGACAACACCGACCGCAGAAGAAAAAAACGTAGTTCTAGGGACCAAATTGAAACTAAGCTTTGGTTGGGCCATCTCATTGCGTTGAGTGTCGAAGACCCACAAAGATAAAAGAGGCCTAGAAAATAGTGCACACGATGGCTCTGCTTTTTCCCTTGATTATTGTCATGGTAAATCCATTTATTGCCATGCCGAACAAAAATAGTGCATGATGGTAAATCGATTTATTGTTGGACTTGCCCATGTGAAATTTATGTGTACATATCGTGGCAATTTCCTTCTGTATATAGCCTACGGCACAACACTTTGATTTTTTGACATGCGGGTATTATAAACATGTTTTTGTTTCAAGAAAAATATTGTGTACACGATTTTTTGTTTTTGTTTTTGTTATTAAGAGCATGTCAGACTTAATTATGTAGATCCTGATATCCATCTGAAACCACGTCTAAAATAAAGTCTGGTGGCACCATTAGCCTACATATCCATCTAGAGAGCATGTCTAGGGCTCGGCTACGACACCATATCCATCTAGAGAGCATGTCTACGGCCCGGCTACGGCACCATATCCATCTACCTGTAACATCCCAAATTTTCAATTTGGAATGTTATATGTTAAGTCATCATGCATTACATATTTTCTTGCATTTTGCCGATCCTAGAAATTTCACGCAACTCAAGGACCCTCGGAGAGAGTTGGAGATTTCATTATTTTCATATTTGAGTTTTCTCAAATTTTGAAAATAGGATCATTTGATTTTATTTATTTTATCTTCAATTATTTCTACTATCAAATTATGAGAGAGGGAATAAAATGACTTTCCCAAAATAAAGAAATAATGAAGATTTATAATAATATCAAATAAGATTTTTATTTCGGAGTTTTTCACTTTTATTTGCCTTAGGGAAAATGCGTGTTTTCAAAAATTGCATTTTGGCCCCGTGTTAAAGTTCATTTTGTTCGACTCATTTTTAGGAGTCGGGGAAAGTTTACTTTATTAATTTTGGAGTTCGTTTAGATTTTTTTTATTTATTTTTCTGCGCGCGAAACCGTTTTAAAAAAAAAGGGAGCGCAGCGCCTTGGGCCAAAGGCCCAAGCCGCCAAAGCCACCAGCCGGCCAGGAGGCCAAGGCCATCGCGCGCACGCACCTAGGGAGCCAGGGAGCCAAGGTTTCCTATTCTTTTAGAAATCCTAGTAGGATTTGATCCCGTTTCGTTATTCCGTTTTTTATTCCTAGGATTCCTAATCCTACTCTATTTCTTGTCCCCTACCCCAAGCAAAACCCCTCCCCTCACCAATATAAATACCCAAGCACCCCTCCTCCAACACATCAAATCAACCCCTCTCCTCTCCTCTCCTCTCCGCCTCACACCACCGCCGCCACCCTACGCCGCCGCCGCCGCCACTTGCCACCGCCGCCGCCGCCCTACACCGCCGCCGCCGGAGCCCCTCGCCTCTTCGAGGTACTAGCCCGCGCCGCGTCACCTTTTCTTTTCCTCGGTTCGGTTTTTCGTAAATCGTTCCGGTTTTCCGTTCCGGTTTTCTAGATCAGTTTTTCGTTTCGGTTTTCTTTCCGAAACCCTAGATCGTTTTTTCTCGCCGGTTTTTCTTTCCGGTTTTGTTTAGCAATCGTTCGTCGGACCGTTCGTCCTAACGAACGTGATCACCGGTTTGCTTCGGTTAATGAACGTCCGTTCGTTCAACCGTTCGTCGTTTTCTTTCTCATCGGATTTATTCCGCTATTTTTACGATAAGCGATTTCAGATTCGAGTTTCTTTCTAGTCTATCTTCTCGCTCGTTTATCGGAATCAGGTGATTCAAACGCCTGGAGTTTCATCTCGAAACCGCCGTTCCGATTAATCAACTTAAACAAAGTTTTGCTACTGTAAAATTTGACTTAGTTTCAACTTGCTAGAACCGAGTTGTTTTCTGTCGTCGTTTGACTTTCGTTGCTTTATTTTATTCGATTCTTTTTGCAACCAGGGTTCTTAAGTTGAAATTTCTGGTTAGATCTTTTATTCGAGATTTACCTGTGCATTAGATGAGTACTTATTGTATGCTGTCTGCGATTAGATCACCCGGAGTGCGCCGCTTGTTACTTCGAGTCTCTAGGTTTCGCCGATCGTCAGCAAGGCAAGTAACACTTTGATCATACTCTTCTACTACCCAGTTTTTATGCATTAGATCTATTCCTCAAACACTTGCATGATTAGGATCTAATCAAATTGTGGGATGGGAAGTAGATGAGGTAGTACCTATTACATGTTTTATTACCAAACCTTTGGGAGTTACTTCTACGTTTGCTTATTTGCCATGCTATGCTAGTAGGCGTGGATTGGGTGAGTGTATCCATGACAGATGTGAGATTGTTAAATTAATGGTTTATTTAAGGTGGCAACTTAAACACACATCTGGGTGGTGAGGCACTGGGTATCCAGTGATTGCCTGTTTTTTTTGGGACCGCCACCCAGGCTCAAAGGGATCATGAGATTATTCAAACTAGTAACTTCCGTGTGCAGCCACAAGCCATTATGGGCTCTGGCATAGTTGACTAAGTCGTGCGAATTCTTATAGTGGTGGACTAGCAGATGTAGGGGATGTAGGTGTACCGGTCCATCCATCGTAAGGTGCGGTAACCACGAAAGACTATGTCTCGGTCATCCGTCTCTCAAACACCATGTAGTGCGAGAAACCAAGCGGAGGCGATCCGGTCTTGTGGGGAAAAGTCGCCAAACCAACTGCAGAGTGTACAAACTAATCATGATTAGTCGTGTCCCCGGTTATGGACATCTTGAGTATCTAGTACTTGAATATCATGTGAATCTCAACATGTTACTCTAATTAATATTGTTGGGTTTTTAATGAGTACTTTTAATTGGGATTGAGGATGCTGTCAACCATTCTCAATGTTCAACAACCACCAAGATAGTTAAACAAATTTATTCCTTTGCAGTAGGGAAAAACTGGCTTTATGCAAAACTGTAACCGTAGATCTTTCCACCAGCCACATATGCATGTAGTACAAGCTTATCATTCATTAATCTCTATGTGTTACATTGCCAGCATATTCCATGTGCTGACCCGTTTTCGGGCTGCAACTTTCATGTTGCAGACTTTTGATTGACAGTAAGGTGCTTTAGGTCGTGGTTCTATACTCAGTGATGCCGCTGGAGTTGATGGACTCACTTATCTTCCAAGTCTTCGGCTGTTATCATTATTAGATGGCCTTAAGCCATATTTATTGTAATAAGTCCTCTTTTGGACAACGATGTAATAAGTGTATGATTGCTACTCTGTTATAAATCCTTCGAAGTACTGTGTGGTGTCAGCATTACTGATCCAGGGATGACATCTGAGCACAGAGACTTTATCCATTCGGGTCGGGTCACTACAGAGATGGTATCAGAGCACACGCTGACTGTAGGACACGACCACTAAGTTAAAGCCATAGATCACTACTCTCTTCACATTTTCTAACTCCTCATCTTTTCTACTCTTTAGGATGAAGGGCCTTGAAGATCAAGTACGCCCAACCAGATGAAGGCACACCTTTTGGATTTCACTTGAAGGAAGTCACCAAGTACTGAACATTGGACTACCAAGTTTCACCGGATTTTCAACGCCACTCTGCACGAAGAGGAGCTGGAAGATTCAAGCTCACGTTCGGGAAGGACATTCGCCCCAATCACCAAGCCTATAGATAGTGTTTTCGGTCATGCCAACCTCGAGTGCGGGAAAGAGCATGGCAGCTGATATCCCCATGGGACGCATTGGAGAAGTTTACCAAGAAGACCTCAAGGACACCATCTATCAGATTTGTGGGCCTTGAGATGAACAATGGGAGATAGTCGGCACCAAGAAGGATAGATCCATTGCAGCTTTCATCCAGGAGTTAAACCAGCACATTCGACGCCAGGAGAACCAGATGTGCAATGATATGATCGAATTGAAGGATGCGAAGGGAAGGATCATCGAACTTGAAGAAGAATTAAAGTGTACACGTAAGGACTACATGGACGAGATCGTAGCTGTAGCAAGACACAATAACGATCTTAAGTATGAGATTGAAGAACTCAATAAGAAATTGGCGCTCAAGAATGAAGACAAGTACGTCGTCATTTATGCGAGCAACTACATCAACATCGACGACACCGATTCGGATCCAAGTGAACCCGACTTTGAAGATGAAGCTGGAGCAGACATCATGGAGTCTTCCACCGGTTCAAATTAATAGATGACCCCACATATTAGTAGTATTCCCTCCATGTAACATTTTAGTTCACGCACTTTTGCGGTAGTTAGACCGTTGTAAGCCCTTTGTTTGAATTGAATGAAGTGATTTTGTGTGCATTTGCTCATATACATTTGGGTAGTGTTTCTCCTTAGACCCCACTCTATTCTTAATTTCTCGTCTTTTCTAAACCCATCAGATGCCTCAGACGCGACCCGGGTTTGTTTTTCGCGGAGATCACCCAGTTGATTCAGCATAGAACACTTTGATCCAAACACTAGTACAGAATCAAGGCAACAACAACAACAACAACCCACCGCCACCACCACCAGTTGACCATCGGCTCGTTTCTTAAAATTTGAAACCGCCGGTGTTTTCCAAAGAGCACCGAGCCGATAGTAGCAGATGATTGGCTCCGTAAGGTAGGGAGGGAGTTGACCACTACAGGATGTCTGAGATGGAGAGAAGGTGAAGTTTGCTGCACACCAGCTTGAAGGACCCATAGCTGACATGGTGGGAGAATTTCTGACCACTTACCACAGAGACACCTTTGTCACATGGGATTAGTTTCACAAGCTTTCCGCCTTGCCCATGTCTCAAAGGAGCTATGGCCATGAAGAAGCGTGAGTTTTGCAACTTACGCCAAGGAGGAAGGACTGTTGGCGGTATGTGGATGATTTTAGTAAGTTAGCACGTTATGCCCCGGATGACGTTGCAGCAGATGCTGACTAAGCGGGAGAAGTTTACGGAAGGATTGAATGATGAGTTAAGCATGCAGTTGATGGTAGCAAGTTTCAATAACTACCAGGAGTTGGTAGATCATGCCCTCATGATTGAAGGAAAGCAACGACAAATTGAGAATCGCAAGAGGAAGTATGGACAGGGAAGTATAACTCTGGAGCCCAATGAAGCCCGTTATACCCCTAAACAGGGAGTTCAGTTTGAGCATACCCATGGAGGAGGTAATTCGCACAACCATAATGGCCACAAAAATGGAAATGGGAATGGAGGAAGCAACGGCCAGAACCGGACCACACCATCAACCCCAACCAAGAAAGACCTGAGTCATGTCACCTGTTACAAGTGTTCCAAGACCGGACATTATGCAAATGACTGTCCCGAAGGCCAAGGTGGAAATGGAAGTTCTGGAAAGAAGCCAAACCCTTTCAACAGGGGACAGGTGAACCACATTGATGTGGAGGAGGTTGAAGATCAGCCCGATGCACGATGTCGGTAAGTTTTTGGTTAAGTCATTTACTGCAGTAGTTCTTTTCGATACCGGTGCATCGCATTCATACATATCAAGGGGATTTGTAGAGAAGTATAGTCTACCTACTCGGCTTCTTAAAACCCCTATGCTAGTAAGCTCACCAGGAGCGGAGTATATGGCCAGCCAAGGATGTTTTCAAGTGCCATTAAGTATAGGAAGGCATGTCTTCCCGACGGATTTGATCATTTTGGAATCCCAAGGATTGGATGTGATTCTCGGTATGGATTGGCTGTCGATGTATGGAGGAAACATCGATTGCGCAAGTAAGACCATTTTGCTCACAACACCAGAAGGAAGAAGGATTAAGTATGTATCACAGCATGAGCCGAGGAGAGCTCATGTAAATTGCCTATCGAGAGTGGTGCGGGAAGAGGTGCGATGGTGAAGGATTACCACGATGTATTTCACGAGGAATTGCGGGGAATGCCACGGATAGAGACATTGAGTTTTTGATTGAACTTTTGCGAGAAACGGGCCCAATATCGGCGACCATACAGGATGCCCGCACAGGATTTGGCGGAAATCAAGAAGCGAATAAGGAGCTATTGGATAAAGGTTATACGCCCAAGTTCTTTGCCTTGGGGATCACCCGTACTTTTAGTAGAGAAGAAGGACGGATCATTAAGGATGGTTGTAGACTATCGTGGTTTAAATGAAGTAACAATCAAGAACAAGTACCCACTACCAATGATAAATGATCTGTTTGATCGTTTGCAAGGAGCTAAAGTGTTTTCCCAGATCGATTTGCGATCAGGGTACCATCAGTTGAAGATTCGAGAGCAGGACATACCCAAGACAACATTTACCACGAGATATGGACTGTATGAATATACCATTATGTCATTTGGACTGACTAACGCGCCTGCCTATTTCATGAACCTGATGAACAAAGTGTTTATGGAGTTTTTGGATAAGTTAAATCGTGGTGTTCATAGATGATATTTTGGTTTTCTCGAAGAATGAAGAGGAACATAAGGAACATTTGCGATTGGTTTTGGAGAAACTAAGGGAACATCAGTTATATGCCAAGTTCAGCAAATGTGAGTTTTGGCTAAAGGAAGTTGGATTTCTTGGACATGTTATATCCGGAGAAGGGATAGCAGTTGACCCCACAAAGGTTGAGACCGTAACCAAATGGGAAGCACCAACGACGGTTGGAGAGATCCGGAGTTTCCTTGGACTCGCGAGGATACTACCGAAGATTCATTGAGAATTTCTCAAGGATTGCAAAGCCTATGACGGAGTTGTTGAAGAAGGATCTGAAGTTCATATGGACTGAGGATTGTGAGGCAAGTTTTCAGGAGTTGAAGAAAAGATTGGTTACCTCAACGGTGTTAATTTTGCGAGATCGGACCAAGGATTATGAGGTGTATTACACGCTTCACGCCGAGGACTTGGAGCAGTGCTTATGCAGGAAGGAAGAGTTGTTTACGTATGCTTCCACGACAGCTTAAGCCTCATGAGTTGAATTATGCCACACATGATTTGGAGTTAGCAGCCGTTGTGCATGCATTGAAGACATGGAGACATTTCCTCATTGGAAATCATTGTGAGGTGTACCACGGATCACAAGAGTTTGAAGTACATCTTCACCTTGAAGGAATTAAATCTCAGACAGAGGAGATGGTTGGAGCTTATTAAGGATTATGATATGAGATTGCATTATCACCCGGGAAGGCTAACGTTGTAGCAGACGCATTGAGCCGTAAGAGCCACGCGTCAATACACTAATGATGGGAGGAATACCCAAGGAGTTAGCCGAGGACCTTGAGAGCTATGTTTGGAAATAGTTCCGAGAGGCTATGTAGCAGCATTGGAGATTCAGTCTACGTTGATGGACAAAATCAAAGAAGCTCAAAAGGCAGATAAGGAAGTTGCCTCTATAAAGGAGAAAATGAGCGAAGGAAAAGCTAAGGGATTTCGTGAGGATGAGCACGATACCCTATGGTTTGAGGACCGTGTGTATGTGCCAAATGACTCGGAGATCAGGAAGTTGATTCTGCAAGAGGCACATGATTCACCCTATTCGATTCACCCAGGAAATACCAAGATGTATTTGGATTTGAAGGAAGCGTTACGGTGGACCGGAATGAAGAAGGATATCGCGGAGTATGTAGCGATTTGCGATGTATGTCGAGAGAGTGAAGGCGAGAACATCGAAGCGCCAGGATTGTTGCAGCCATTGCCAATACCGAATGGAAGTGGGATAAACTAGGCATGGATTTCATCACGGGTTTGCCAAAGACTTCGTTCAGGCTATGATTCGATTTGGGTTATAGTCGACCACTTGACGAAGGTAGCGCATTTCATTCAGTCAAGACTACCTATAGCGATTGCTAAGTTGGCAAAGATATACATGACCAGAATTGTGTGTTTGCACGGAGTTCCGAGGAGTATCGTATCAGATAGAGGAACTCAATTTACCTCAAAGTTTTGGAATCAGTTGCATGAAACGTTAGGAACCAGGCTAGAATTCAGTACAGCTTTCCACCCACAGACAGATGGACAGACTGAGAGAGTCACTCAGATTTTGGAGGATATGCTGAGAGCTTGTGCACTAGACTATGGATCTAGTTGGGACGATAACTTGCCGTATGCAGAGTTTTCTTATAACAACGATTACCAAACCAGCTTGAAGATGGCACCTTCGAGGCTTTATGCGGAAGGAGGTGCAGGACACCGTTATCATGGGACGAAGCCGGAGACCGTCGATTGTTTGGACCAGATTTGTTTAAGGAGTCTGAACTGTAGGTTAAGTTTATTCGCGATTGTCTCAAGGTAGCCCAGTCCAGACAGAAAAGCTATGCGGATTCAAAACGCAAGGCGATAGAATATGAAGTTGGAGACAGAGTATATCTTAGAGTATCCCCACTTCGAGGAGTTGGACCGTATAGGATTTTGCAACGCATGGGAGAAGTTGCTTATAAGCTCGAATTACCAGAAGGACTGTCAGGAGTTCATGATGTATTCCATGTTTCTCAGCTGAAGAAATGTCACTCCGAGATAGCAGAGATACCGTTAAGAGATCTGATTACCACTTGAAGCAATTCAGTTGAAGGATGATTTGACATATGAGGAGAAACCCGTCAAGATTCTCGATTATGCCAGCAGAGTTACTCGCAGCAAGGTTATCAAGTTTTGCAAAGTTCAGTGGAGCCACCACACTGAGGATGAAGCCACCTAGGAAAGAGAAGAAGATTTTCTCAAGGACCACCCTCACCTATTTTCTAGCCAACCCGAATATCGAGGGCGAGATTCATCTTAAGGGGGGTAGGTTTGTAACATCCCAAATTTTCAATTTGGAATGTTATACGTTAAGTCATCATGCATTACATATTTTCTTGCATTTTGCCGATCCTAGAAATTTTACGCAACTCAAGGACCCTCGGAGAGAGTTGGAGATTTCATTATTTTCATATTTGAGTTTTCTCAAATTTTGAAAATAGGATCATTTGATTTTATTTATTTTATCTTCAATTATTTATACTATCAAATTATGAGAGAGGGAATAAAATGACTTTCCCAAAATAAAGAAATAATGAAGATTTATAATAATATCAAATAAGATTTTTATTTCGGAGTTTTTCACTTTTATTTGCCTTAGGGAAAAATGCGTGTTTTCAAAAATTGCATTTTGGCCCGTGTTAAAGTTCATTTTGTTCGACTCATTTTTAGGAGTCGGGAAAGTTTACTTTATTAATTTTGGAGTTCGTTTAGATTTTTTATTTATTTTTCTGCTTGTGAAACCGTTTAAAAAAGGGGCCTTGGCCTTGCCAAAGGCCCAAGCCGCCAAAGCCACCGGCCGGCCAGGAGGCCAAGGCCATCGCGCGCACGCACCTAGGGAGCCAGGGAGCCAAGGTTTCCTATTCTTTTAAAAATCCTAGTAGGATTTGATCCCGTTCCGTTATTCCGTTTTTTATTCCTAGGATTCCTAATCCTACTCTATTTCTTGTCCCCTACCCCAAGCAAAACCCTCCCTCACCAATATAAATACCCAAGCACCCCCTCCAACACATCAAATCAACCCCTCTCCTCTCCTCTCCTCTCCGCCTCACACCACCGCCGCCACCCTACGCCGCCGCCGCCCTACACCGCCGCCGTCGCCGCCACTTGCCACCGCCGCCGCCGCCCTACACCGCCGCCACCGCCCTACACCGCCGCCGCCGGAGCCCCTCGCCTCTTCGAGGAACTAGCCCACGCCGCGTCACCTGTTCTTTTCCTCGGTTCGGTTTTTCAGAATCGTTCAGTTTTCCGTTCAGTTTTCTAGATCGGTTTTCGTTTCGGTTTTCTTTCCGAAACCCTAGATCGGTTTTTCTCGCCGGTTTTTCTTTCCGGTTTTGTTTAGCAATCGTTCACCGGACCGTTCGTCCTAACGAACGTGATCACCGGTTTGCTTCGGTTAATGAACGTTCGTTCGTTCAACCGTTCGTTGTTTCCTTTCTCATCGGATTTATTCCGCTATTTTTCTGATAGCGATTTCAGATCCGATTTTCTTTCTAGTCTATCTTCTCGCTCGTTTATCGGAATCAGGTGATTCAAATGCCTGGAGTTTCATCTCGGAACCGCCGTTCTGATTAATCAACTTAAACAAAGTTTTGCTACTGTAAAATTTGACTTAGTTTCAACTTGCTAGAACCGAGTTGTTTTCTTTCGTCGTTTGACTTTCGTTGCTTTATTTGATTCGATTCTTTTTGCAACCAGGTTTCTTAAGTTGAACTTTCTAGTTATATCTTTTATTAGAGATTTACATGTGCATTAGATGAGTACTTATTGTATGCTGTCTGCGATTAGATCACCCGGAGTGCGCCGCTTGTTACTTCGAGTCTCTAGGTTTCGCGGATCGTCAGCAAGGCAAGTAACACTTTGATCATACTCTTCTACTACCCAGTTTTTATGCACTAGATCTATTCCTCAAACACTTGCATGATTAGGATCTAATCAAATTGTGGGATGGGAAGTAGATGAGGTAGTACCTATTACCTGTTTTATTACCAAACCTTTGGGAGTTACTTCTACGTTTGCTTATTTGCCATGCTATGCTAGTAGACATGGGTTGGGTGAGTGTATCCGTGATAGATGTGAGGTTGTTAAATTAATGGTTTATTTAAGGTGGCAACTTAAACACACATCTGGGTGGATTGAGGCACCTGGGGTATCCAGTGATTGCCTATTTTTTTTGGGACCGCCACCCAGGCTCAAAGGGATCATGAGATTATTCAAACTAGTAACTTCCGTGTGCAGCCACAAGCCATTATGGGCTCTGGCATAGTTGACTAAGTCGTGCGAACTCTTATAGTGGTGGAATAGCAGATGTAGGGGATGTAGGTGTACCGGTCCACCCATCGTAAGGTGCTAAGCGCTTACGAAAGACTATGTCTCGGTCATCCGTCTCTCAAACACCATGTAGTGCGAGAAACCAAGCGGAGGCGATCGAGTCTTGTGGGGAAAAGTGCACAAACCTCTGCAGAGTGTACAAACTAATCATGATTAGCCGTGTCCCGGTTATGGACATCTTGAGTATCTAGTACTTGAATATCATGTGAATCTCAACATGTTACTCTAATTAATATTGTTGGGTTTTTAATGAGTACTTTTAATTGGGATTGAGGATGCTGTCAACCATTCTCAATGTTCAACAACCACCAAGATAGTTAAACAAATTTATTCCTTTGCAGTAGGGAAAAACTGGCTTTATGCAAAACTATAACCGTAGAGCTTTCCACCAGCCACATATGCATGTAGTACAGGCTTATCATTCATTAATCTGTATGTGTTACATTGCCAGCATATTCCATGTGCTGACCCGTTTTCGGGCTGCAACTTTCATGTTGCAGACTTTGAACGACGAGTAAGGTGCTTTAGGTCGTGGTTCTATACTCAGTGATGCCGCTGGAGTTGATGGACTCACTTATCTTCCAAGTCTTCCGCTGTTATCATTATTAGATGGCCTTAAGCCATATTTATTGTAAAAGTCCTCTTTTGGACAACGAAGTAATAAGTGTATGATTGCTACTCTGTTATAAATCCTTCGAAGTACCGTGTGGCGTCAGCATTACTGATCCAGGGATGACACCTGAGCACAGAGACTTGATCCATTCGGGTCGGGTCGCTATACTACCGATATCTCACATAACAAGCATACATCCATAACATAGAAAGTAGCAACCATAGCATACTTCTTACATAAAACATAAGGTGCCCTAAACCATAGCATAGGCCATAAACTATTCAAAAATTAGCTTGTTTTTGTTCATACAATATACGGAATAGGGCCACCAAAAATTCTAAAAAAATTTAGCTTTTCTTCTTCTTCTTTTCAACATCAACATGGCTCATTTTTGTAGCTTTAGTTTCCTTGTTGACACTTCAACTAGTCTATTATCCGCGCGTGTGAAAACTTGACCCTACTCTAAATGGGCCATTTAAACTTGACCTACACAAGTACACACCATGAATATAACAAGATGAATGGGCTACCCTCCAACCATTTTTACAAGGCTAACCCCAAAACTTGCTGGTTTTCATTGGGGGATACCCTTTTATTGATTGATTTAGCAGAAGGGCTCGTGTACGGCACCATATCCATCTAGCGATATCTCATGTCAAATCAGATAGAAATAGCAAGCAAAACACAGATAACCAACGACATATCAAATAAGGGTAGCAAGCATACATAGTTCTTAGGGTACAACCAACGACATAATTAAGATAGAAATATATAAAAGATAAAAAGCCCTAACACCCTAGGGCAAGACAAGCTCACGAGACCGGGCCTTCACCACCATCTTCACTGCGCCTCCTCTTGACTGCTCCTCCTCCATGCCGTCATCGCCGATGTAGTAGGGGAGACTGTGCATACCGTCGCGGGTGGGGAAGATGCAGTCGAAGTTTGTGAAGATGTTGTGGGTTGTGAATGCGATGAATTCACATCCACACCAAAACACCTTGCCTAGGAGGTAGTACGCATCAAATCTGTTGGTGAAGGTGATGATGAGCCCTATTGGCGGAGTGCTGGAGTCTGGACGCACTTCCTCCAGTCGGAACATCACCAGCGAGCTCGCCGGGAGGTGGGCGAAGCTCGCACCGAGGAACCACTGGGCAAACCCCCTTGCACCCCTCGAGCGTGAGAACTCCCACACACGGAGCGTCCTCTCCATGATGACGCCGGCCGGATACCGTCTCTCCGGCACGGTCGATGGGAGCTCGAAGGTGGGGCCATTGTACTGCATTCTTGCCTCGCTTTGAGAGTGCTTTGGGTTTGGGTGAAGAAGAGAAGGGGGCAGCACAAATGGATGTGTGGAGAATAGGTGGAGGGGTGGTGGTTCAAATAGGGAAAGGGGTGTCGGTGTCAAAACCGGCGGATCTCGGGTACGGGTCCCGAACTGTGCGTCTAAGGTCGATGGTAATAGGAGACAGGGGACACGATGTTTACCCAGGTTCGGGCCCTCTCTATGGAGGTAATACCCTACTTCCTGCTTGATTGATCTTGATGAATATGAGTATTAGAAGAGTTAATCTACCACGAGATAGTAATGTCTAAAGCCTAGAAGTCTAGCCTGTATGACTAAGGTAATGAGTCCCTCCTCCTCCGGACTAAGTCCTCTGGTTTATACAGACACCGGGAGGATCTAGGGTTACACCAGGTCGGTTACAAAGGAAAAGAATCTACATATTTGGTCGCCAAGCTTGCCTTTCACGCCAAGGAGTGTCCCATTCGGACACGGGTGCAGTCTTCGGTCTTCATGTCTTCACAGCCCATCAGTCCGGCCCATGGCTAACAGGCCGGACGCCCGAGGACCCCTTAGTCCAGGACTCCCTTAGTAGCCCCTGAACCTGGCTTCGATGACGAGGAGTCCGGCGCACAGATTTGTCTTCGGCATTGCAAGGCGGGTTCCCTTCTTTCCGAACTGCTAGATAGTCTTCGGACGTGATGATCGTATCCGGACCTGTAACACACACCACACACAACAGCAGAGAGAATATACTAATTCATGGGTCCAATCCGCTGACAACTTTTTACAACATGACATCACGCCTATCCGGTCATAATTTCGGACCATTTTGTTCTGCCGTTCCATGTTTTGATACACGGTTGCCATCGGCACGTCTTGTCGAAGCAGAGATCGTGTCCCCTTATTGCGGGATTCTCAACAATACGGGCGTGGGTAACCCAACCGTGCCGTTTACACAGCCCTTGGGAATGGGCGTGTTTTAGGGCGAGTGGGGAGGCGTTTGACATTTGCGGCCTTTATAAGGGGATAAGGATTCGTCCTCATTCACCTACGCCTTCTCCTTCCTCTGCCCATCAATTCTTGAGCTCTAGCACCCAAGCTCTAGCTTTCCTCGCCCGAGAAAGCGCTCCAACCATGTCCGGATCCGGAGCTGGAGGCAAGTGGATGGCCTCCTCCGTTAAGAAGAGAGATATCAAGGAACTCCGAGAGGCCGGATACCTGGCCAAGGAGATCGTTCATCGACTCCCGGCCAAAGGGCAGATCGTCCCCACACCCAAGCCTCATGAGAGGGTGGTGTTCCTCGCGCATTTCGTCCGCGGGCTGGGATTTCCTCTCCATCCGTTTTACTATGGGCTAGACTTCCATGATCTAGCCCCCAACTTTATCCTCAACATCTCGGCATTTATAGTCATGTGCGAGGCCTTTCTCCGCATCCCACCTCACTTCGGCCTGTGGCTGAAGACCTTCAATGTGAAGCCGAAGGTGGTGAGCGGTCAACAAGCAGAGTGCGAAGGTGCCATGGTGGGCAAGATGCCCAGTGTCACCTGGATCGAAGGCTCCTTTGTGGAGACGGTGAAGGGGTGGCAGTCGGGGTGGTTCTACATCACCGAGCCGCGCGATACCAACTGGGCGGCGGCCCCCGATTTCTGATCCGGAGTTCCGATGCAGCTCACCTCCTGGCAAGAGATGGGCCTAACCTGGGGTTCCGCGAACAAGCTGACCGGGCTCCAGACGTGCGTCCAGAACATGATAACCAAGAAGATCAAATTTGTCAACGTGATCCAGGTCATGCTCATTCGCCGAATCCTTCCGTGCCAACGTCGGACCTGCTATTTGTGGGAGTTCGATCCGGCCAAGCACCAGACGCTGCTAGAGCTCTTCGGCACGACGCACGAAGACATCTAGAAAGTGCTCTTCAAGGCCGGCGAGACACCACTGCCTACGACCAAGGATCGTGGGCTCAGCTTGAAGTGCCAGGCTAATTCGGTAAGCTCTTTCATGTTTTCAAGCTATAACCTTTACTGGCATATCTTGAGGAAGGAGTCTAAACCTCCCTACCAAATTTTTTAGGCCGGACGCGGGGTTCCGACAAACCCTTAAGGTTCGAACACTGGGGTGCACGCAAAGTCTTTCCCTCCTACCGATCTATGCTCTAGCTCGCTAAGATCTCGTGGACGAACTCGACGAACTCACAACACAGAGAGACATAGGGTTTATACTGGTTTGGGCACCGATGTGGTGTAATACCCTACTCCAGTGTGGTGGTGGTGGATTGCCTCTCGGGCTGATGATGAACAGTACAAGGGAAGAACAGCCTCCTAAAGTTGAGGTGTTCTTGTGCGTATGAACTTGTGGTGTGTGGGTTCAATGGTAGTTCAACCTGCCTCTACTGTGGTGGCTAGTTCTATTTATAGAGGCCCTGGTCCTCTTCCCAAATATCGAGCGGGAAGGGAGCCAACAACTGCGGGCTAATTTGAAGGGGGACATCTAGTACAAGCTATCCTGACAAAAGTGGTCTTCACCTGCGAAAAGCCCTGGGGTGACGCCGTTTTGGGCTCCACGATGACCTCCGCCTTGCCGTCCTCCTGGTCTTGGTCTCGTTGCACCAATATGGCAACCTTTTCCTGATGCCTCGATACTCTTCGTCTGCGCTTGCCTCCTTAGCACCAAAGAGGAAATGAGGATGCTGCGCGCACTGGCGCCTGCCTAGCACCCGCCTGGAACCGTTTGTCATGGCTCACATCACGAGAGACTCATGAGGTTTGCCCCGCCTTGACATCTCCGCTCCTCGTGAGCCTGCCTAGCTAGGCCACTCCAGAGGTAGTCTTGCGTTGTTCACCTCCCGAGGCTTGGACCCTCGCGAGGGTCTTGGATGCCTTGTTGATGAAGATGGGCCGTACGGCATGCTGCTTAGCCACGCAAGTCTGGGTACCCCCGTTCCCAGAATGCCGACAGAAGCCCCCGGGCCCAAGGTGGGCTCGGGCTTGGCTTCATGGCGAAGCCAAGGGTCAAGTTCGGAGCATCACGGGCCCCAAAAGCCTGCGGCCTCGGTCGACACGTGGCGGTTGATTTGACGTGGGCGTCCCCGCTTCTCCATGCTGCCTCGGCAGCTGCTTGACCTGAAAAAAGGCTGGCGCGGGCAGTTTTCGCCTTCATTGCTTCTTCCTTGCCTCGCTCCAGATCTGCTCCACCCTTGCTCTACTTCTGCCGCCCATGGCGCCGCGCAAGGTCAAGGCCTCCTCAACACCGGCTTGGTATGAGCTGGCCCTCGAGGCGCCCACTATCACGGAGAAGAGCCTCGCCTCCGTGCGCCTGCTGACAGCGGACGAGAGCAATGAGTGGGGGAAGACGGAGCTCCGGCTCGCGTCCGACGAGCCAGAGCCTGAGGGGAGCACCTTCTTCCTCTTCTTCTCGAGCAGCGTCGTCATCAGGTTGGTTCCTCCCTTCTCTGATTTCTTTTATGAAGTCCTCGACCACTACGGGCTACAGGCGTTGCATCTCCATCCCAACTCTGTCCTCCTCCTATCCATCTTCGCCTACTACTGCGAGGCGTACCTGGGCGTTATGCCGTCTGTGGCGCTCCTTCACCATTTCTTCTTCCTCCGCGTCAGCGGTGAGCACATCTCCGGGTGTGCTAATTTTGTTGCCTACGGCAAGGCCAACTCGATCTCGAGCACCGGGAAGAAGGCCGACAACATCCGATCCAAATGGGTCATGATGGATGCTCAGCGCGCCGACCCGCGTCTGGCGTCCTGCCAACGGGGGGTGTCCCAAGGCGGAGCTTGCCGACGAGCGGGCATCGCTGGTGTTGGGGCAGATGATGACCGACCTGAGGCCGGGCAACGCGAGGACGGCCAAGGTAACGGGGGCGATGCTCCTGAGGGAGTTCTTGATGCTGCGGGTTGCCCCGCTCCAGGCGCGCGCGCGCCCCCTCTGGGAGCTTGACGAAGGGGAAAACAAGACCCGCCTGAGGCCGGGGGACCTGCCTGGCAATGAGTTGGACGCCGTCCTGCGCCTCATAGTCAGGGACAACCAGGAGTACCCGCCTAGCGCCTTCCTTCCCCTGTTCAAGCGCAAAGACTGGGAGGAATTCGTCGCCTCCAGGCTAACTTTTGATGCGCGCGGGCTGGTGCCACCGGCACTTCCGAAAGCCCCTATGGAACAGAACCCGGTGGAGGTGTCTTCTGGCGAGTCCCACAGAGAGGGAGAAGAGGAGGGGGACTCGAAGAAGACCCTGGAAGAGGTGGGGGAGACCTCCCCTCTGAGCAAGGCCGAGATCCTCCGTGCCCTTCCTGATGATGCCGATGCCGACGCCCACCAAGGGGAGAGGGAGCAACCTCCCGTCCCAATGAGGAGCAGGTCGTCGCTGGTGGCCCGAGGTAGGATCCGGTTCTGCTTCCGTTCCGCCCGGTGCCGCCAGTGTCCGAACGCCTGCCCCTCAGGTCCCGAAGCTGTCAGGCTTCAA
Organism: Aegilops bicornis; assembly: GCA_021605145.1. NCBI lineage: Eukaryota > Viridiplantae > Streptophyta > Magnoliopsida > Poales > Poaceae > Aegilops > Aegilops bicornis. The sequence goes on along the minus strand of CM038673.1, from coordinate 436,621,590 downwards.
GCCTCTCAAGTGATCAGTGGAATACGTCGCTGTGGATTGCTAAGTGTCTTAAGCTTTGCTTTGTCCTTGCATGTGCTCGTTGCTTCCTGATACTTGCCCTTGATTGATCAGGCCGACATCCTCGGCGAAGAAGAGGAAAGAAGATGCAGCGGCCTGATAATCCCCAAGTGCAAGGAATCATCATAGCACTTTCCAAAGGTGGAAGTGATAAGTATGGAGTGTCGAACCCACAAGGAGCTAAAGGTAAGATCAATATTCTCTCAAGCCCTATTCGCCATCGACACGACTCTACGTGCACCGGACGTTTACTTCCAACTAGAAACGGTAAATAAAACTACGTTGTGGGTATGAGGAGGATAACTTTGCATGATATTGGAGAGCTAAAACATAAAAGTAGGTGTTGTTATCATAAAGTTAGAATATATTACTAAATGTTATAAATAGCGAGTGTGGAATAATGGTGGATCGGTGTGTGGAATTGTCCTAGGCAATTGTTAACAAGACCGGTAGTCATCATTGCAATTTCATATGAGGGAGAGGCATAAGCTAACATACTTTCTCTACTTGGATCATATGCACTTATGATTGGAACTCTAGCAAGCATCCGCAACTACTAAAGATCATTAAGGTAAAACCCAACCATAGCATTAAAGCATCAAGTCCTCTTTATTCCCATACGCAACAATCCCTCTTACTCGGGTTTGGGCACATTCACTCACCAACCCACTATAAGCGAATCATGAATGTATTGCAACACCCTACAGCTGGAATCCCTCACGCTTGCGCGACACGGAGGGCACCATAGGACAGCACCAAAATAAAACATACAACTCGTACCAATCTAGATCATCAATCAACCCAAGGACAAAAGATATCTACTCAAAACATCATAGGATGGCAACACATCATTGGATCATAATATGTGGCATAAAGCACCATGTTCAAGTAGGGATTACAGCGGGGTGCGGGAGAGTGGACCGCGTAAAAGAGATGAGGATGGTGATGATGGTGGTGATGTTGATGAAGACGATCACCGTGGCGATTGTTCCCCTCCCGATGGCACTCTGGTGCCACCAAGAGAGAGGAGGAGAGGTTATTCCCCTTGTGCTTCCTCCTCCATGGCCTCCACCCTCTGGTCCTTGGCCTTCATGATGATGATGGCCCCTCCGGGATACTCCTCCATGGCCACCGGTGATGAGGGCCCCCTCGGGCAGGGTGCCAGAGAGGGCCTAGATTGATTTCTCGTGGCTACAAAGGCTTGCGGCGGCGGAACTCCCGATCTAGGTTAATTTTCCGAGGTTTCTGTATTTATAGGAATTTTTGGCGTCGGTCTCACGTCAAGGAGGTGCCCGAGCTGTCCACGAGGCAGGCCCATGCGCCCGTACCAGGTGGGCGCGCCCCCACCCTTATGGGCAGCTCGGGACTCTTCTGGCCCAACTCCGATGCTCCATGGTCTTCTTTTGGTCCATAAAAAATCATCAAAAATTAGCCTGTCAATTGGACTCCGTTTGGTATTCCTTTTCTGCAAAACTCAAAAACAAGGAGAAAAGCGAACCTGCACTTTGGGCTCTAGGTTAATAGGTTAGTCCCAAAAATCATATAAAATATCATATAAATGCATATCAAACATCCTAGAAGGATAATATAATAGCATGAATACTTCATAAATTATAGATACGTTGGAGACGTATCACGGCCATGCCTCCCGCTGAGAAAGGAGGCAACATCGCCCGCATCTCCCCGGCCCGATCGTCCTCGCGAGGCCAAGAAGAGCACTGCCGCGTGGAGTCAGCCCCCATGGCCCCGCTGGCTCCGGAGGTGCCGGTACTTGGCAAGGTCCCAGCTGCTCTAGAACCCGCAGTCTCCCAAGCCCTGGTGATGATGTCCTACTGCTGCGTCTCCACCTCCTGGTCCTTTTGCTCTTGCTGCTATTTTGGAGCGTGCCCTTTTGGAGATGACCCAGCTGCAGGCGGATCTCCTGAGCGCGGACCCGTGCCTGGTGGCCGGGTGTCTGGGGCTAGCCTCTGGCTAGCTTCACTCTGATCTGGCAGTTCGCGCGGCACTGGGCCAAGCTACTGCAGCTTCCGAGAAGGAGAAGCAAGGCGCCGCCAACGCTGCAGCCGATCGTGAGGCAGTGCTGAAAGACGCTAAGGCCGCTCGTGACCGCTGCCAAGAGCTAGAGGGCGAGTTGCAGAGCCTGCGCGACAAGCACGCCGAAGAGGTACGATGCCGCCAAGCGAAGGAGGTGGAGATGAAAGCCCGGGAGGAAGCCGTCAAGAATCGCGACACTGAGCTGGCAGAGCTGGGGAAGAACCAGGCTGCCGAGCGCAACCGGTTGGAAGAGTTGGAGCGGAAGATGGGGACGAGGGAGGCCGATCTTGAGGCCAAGGCGCGAGTCCTGGCCGAAGACCGCGCGGCCTTCGCTGATCTCGAGAAAAGGTCTCGCACGGTGCTGAAGACGCTCTACGAGCACGGCCTGGAGAAGCCTCTGGACACCGACGAGGACGACCCCGCCCAGCTGCTTCCAGTCGTGGTGAAGGCGCTTGAGGAGGCCATCGACGGCCTCGCTCCCATGGCAGAGGCAGAAGCTCGCGTCATGTCTTCAGCTGCACTGACTCGGGTCTTCAGCCATCTACACCTCCGCGACCCCAACACTCGCCTTGACGAGCTGCTAGAGCCTGTGGTTGAAGATCAATATGAGGCAGCTGCCGTGGTTGTGCGGGATCAAGTGGGGGCCTTGCTGAGGAGGTTTCGTGGCTTTGTCTCTGCTCCTCTGTCCGGCGTCGTCGACCTTGTGGCTGGAGGTGAAGACAAAACTCATCACGAGGGTGCGCCTTCCGCAAGCGACGGTGACGTCTAGAGGTGACCCGCGGCCATTCTTCCCGTGCCGTTCATGCGACATGTAACATGCCTCATGGAGGCGTTTAAACTTTTATTTGGCATTATGAAGACAATATGCTTGTAATATTTGCTTCGAGATTTTGCGATTTCCTTCCTATTTGCTTTGCGTTCTGCGTCGGTAGAGCCCGGCCCCGCGCATACCTCAACCGCCATTGGGCCGACCGAAGACCAGGACGGACCAAGGAGTGAGGGGCTACGTGACCAGTTAGGCTCCCGAGTCGCGATGCTCAGGAGTCCCCCATGACGCGCAAACAACATATAGGGAGAGTTCACGGGGATAGATTAATGTTCTACGTCGGCAGGGCCCGGCCCCGCTCATACCTCAACCGCCATTGGGCCGACCGGAGACCAGGACGGACCAAGGAGTGAGGGGCTACGTGACCAGTTAGGCTCCTGAGTCATGATGCTCAGGAGTCCCCCTTGACCAAACAATCTCGTACCTGCCCTCGCCAAGGCCTCGGGAGGGGCACGCGATGCCCAGGTCCAGAGGACCTGGTTGGGTGGCGTGCGCTTGGGCGTGACCCGTGCGCAGCCCCCATGCGCGGCTTTCCCGAGGGGAGGCCTTGCGGTAAGGGTGGGCGCTGAGCTCTGGGCTCCCTAAGGTTGGCACGACCGTTGGGTCGCCCTCAGTTGTTTATCACCAGCGCGGAGCATAGTGCTTCCGCTTGTGCACGGACATAGTCGCTCCTCGGCAGTGTCGTCAGCCAGCACGGAGCATGGTGCTTCCACTTGGGCGTTGGATGGGGGGCCCCTCCGGGAGGAGCCCCCGGGGCGTGTACAACCCCATACGACACGTGGCTTACCTGCAGCGAGGGGCTGCGAGGTGTATCTGGGCACTCGTGAGCCAGCGCAGGACTCACGAGGCCCTACCTCAAGGCGGGTTGCGCCTGGTCTTGAGTCTTGGTGACTGTATGTTCCTGCAAGGCGGTTAGATGCAAGCACTCTACGTCCTCAGGTCCCGGCCCTCGAGCGAGCTCAGCCGCCGCTGGTATGCCAGGTTGCGATGTCGTGGTCAAGGCCAGGGGGTGAGGGATGGAGAGCCAGTAAGAGCTCCTGAGTCGCGATGCTCAGGAGCCCCCCTTTTAACGTGCAAGCGGATTGCATAAGGTGAACAGGCCCGCGGCGGGCGGCAATCGAGTAGGCGATAGCCGTTGGCAGGTTAAGCATAAAGAGCAGATCGACTTGGATAAATGCAGGAAGATACATGCCACTGGGAGTGGCCCAAGCGGCTCGGGGATGGTGCAGCCCGAGTGGCGCCCCCAGCAAGGTAAGCTAAAGACTTAAGCAAAAGGGATACATGCCACAGGGACGGACCCGTGTGGCTTGGGAATAATGCAGCCTGAGGGGCGCTCCCAGCTTAAACGAACTTGGAAGATGTCACCTGGTTATGTAGACGAAGTAGAGTTGGTGCAGTTGAAGCCACGCATTGAAGGAATGGCTCCTCATGAGACACCGGGACCCTGAGCCTCGGGAGGCTCTGGGGGCTCAGGAGGTTCCCTGAAGGCCGCCTCCATCTCTTCCAGAACGGCGTGGATCCTGGCCCGTTGAGCCGCCAGGACCTGCCGCATGTTGCGCTGATAGGCTGACGCCACGCTCGGCAAGCCGAAGGGCATGCGAACGTAGCTGTGTGGTGGGCCCTCACAGCGGCCCACGCGTGATGGTCAGAAGCGCTCCTGAGATGCCGCCCTATTGAGCCCTGGAACGTCGATGCAGACGCGCAGCCCGGCATCCTCGCCTGGATGGGGAGCTGCGCCTTGTGAGCGGCTGTGGCCGCGCATGGCTCTTGCTTCTTGCAGTTCCTGAGTGGTCTTGGTGGTGAACTCCTGGGTGTTGGGCACTCCTTGCCCTGTGCTCTCCTGAGGAAGGTGTGCCGTGAAGCACGCTTCCAAGTGGTGCCCAAGCGCCTCTCTCGTGAGGTTGGTCCTGCCAGCGATCCTCACGGGGCCGGTCGTCCCACTCCTGGCGCGGGCCACGGTCATCCCAGCGTCCGCCTCCGTGTCCTCCTCCGCGGTCGTAGCCCCAGTCGTTGCGCTTGAGGCGTCGACCGCAACGTCTTTCTCATATGGCTTTGAGCTCTTGGCAGTCGCTGGTGTTGTGGGTGTTCAGGTTGTGGAAGGCGCAGAACGGTCGGCCGTTCTTGGACGACTCGGGCTGATTTCTGCCTCGCTTGGTGTCGGGCTCCGCTGCGAGCACTACTGCTTCTTTGCACTTCACGTCCTTGGCCTTGGCCTTCTTCTCCTCCGCTCCCGCAGCTGGCCCCTCAAGGAGAGAGAGAGGCGCCCCTCCTCAGCTCTTGCGCACTTGGTCGCCAGGTTGAACAACTCCTGAGATGTGCAGAGCTCCTCGTGGATGGCGAGTTCTTCTTTCATCTTGATGTCGCGGACGCCGTCAGAGAATGTGGAGATGTTAGCTTCGTCGGTGACCTTGGGGATCTTGAGGTGAGTGCTATTGAAGTGCTGAATGTATTTCTGGAGGGTCTCTCCTGGCTGTTGCTTGATACGGTGCAGGTCACCCACGGCTGGCGGGCGGTCGCGAGTGCCCTGGCAGTTGGCGATGAAGCGATCGCTGTCGGCGTTCGGGGAACGGGGGTACCCAGAATTGCCTGCACGCGGCCTGCGGCGTGTCTCGAGGAGTGGCCCAGTACGGCCCATCTTCATCAACACAAGCTCAAGACCCTCGCGAGGGGCCAAGCCTCGCGGGACGGACGGCAGAAAGCTTCCTCAGGCACGGCCTCATCCGGCTGGCTTGCGAGGAGGCGGAGAGATCAAGGCGGGGTACCTCACGAGGTGTCCATGACGCAAGCCATGACGACCGAGGCCGGGTGGGCGCCAGGCGGGTGCCGGCCTGCCCAGAGTCCTTGTTTCCTCTTTGGTGCAAAGGGAGCAAGCGTAGGCAAGAGTATCAAGCAAAGGCAACTATTTCGGTGCAACAAGACCAAGACCAGCAGAACGGCAGGAAGGAGGGCATCGTGGAGCCCAAGCCGGCGTCACCGTCAAAGTCTTTGGCAGGCAAGGACCGACTTTAGTCAGGATAAGTGTACTAGATGTTCCCCTTCAAAATGGCCAATTGTTGGCGCCTTTCCCGCTCAATATTTGGGAAGAGGACCAGGGCCTTGCTCTATAAATAGGACTAGCCACCACAGAGTAGAGGCAATGCAAAGAAGGCAGAGGGGATAGAACCCTAGGAGGTGAGAAGCGAGAGAAGAGAGAAGAGGAAGAACCTTAGCCAGATCCACCACCACAAGAACTCCTCACCTCGCGAGGCAGTTCTTCCTTGTATTGTTCATCATCAGCCCTTGAGGCAATCCACCACACCACAAACTGGAGTAGGGTACTACACCACAATGGTGGCCTGAACCAGTATAAACCTCGTGTCCCTTGTGTTGTTCTTCGCGTAGCCTATATCCTTGCGAGGCGACGAGATGTAGGTAGGTTGGAGGTGAGATCTCCACGTGCACCCCAGAGTTTGAACCTAGAGGGTCTGCCGGAACCCGAAATCCGACATTTGGCGCGCCAGGTAGGGGTGCACCGGAATCCGCCTTATGTCGCCCTGCTTTTCGCCGCCCCTAGCATCCATGTCGGACGCTCGTCGAGCCCGCGCTAAGCGCCGTACCGCTCTCGCTGCTCGGGTCGCCTAGACGGCCCCCGTCGGTGGGTGCCGCCGCCGTTCCCCGTCGCCTGCCGTCAACGCCACCACCGGCCCGGCGGGGAACGAGCAGCAGGCGTCGTCTCTGCATCCTTCGGTGCAGCGGGAAGGCCGCACTGCCACCCCGTCGCTGACTCCAGCCGGTTCCTGGTCCCATGCCCGTCGCGCTCCTGCGGACGCGCACGCCGCGTTGCTCCTGGCGCGGGAACTCCTGTACCACCGTCCTGTCGACAACCTCTACGACGAATGGCTCGCCCGCATCACCGATCTTGTCAGCGCTTGGGCTCCCTGTGCCATCCCTCTGCCTTGCACCCGCCTTGCGCGGGCGATGAAGCTCCGGGGGCGCCTCAGCCGCCTCCCACTCAAGAAGGCACCTTGGCCCCAAGGCGCGTGGCTCCTGGGCGGAACCCACTCCGTCCAGCACCAGCACAGCAAGAGAAGAGCTCGCAATCCATGAAGACCCGTGCACATCCCTGGAGCTGTTCAACTTGGCGACCAAGTGCGCCAGGGCTGAGGAAGGATGCCTTTCCCTCCTCGACCTGTCGGCTGCAGACCCAGAAGAGAAGAAGCCCAAGATCAAGGACGTGAAGCGCAAGGGGGCTGCCGTGCTTACAGCAGAGCCGGACACCAAGCGAGGAAGGGATCCGCCTGAGTCATCCAAGGGCAGCCGGTACTGCGTGTACCACGACCTCCACACCCACAACACCAACGAATGCCAAGAGCTCAGGGGCGTGCGAGATGTGCGCGCCGGCCGACGCCCCGAGCGCAATGACCGGGGCTATGGCCGAGGAGGAGGAAGAGGTGGAGGATGATGGGAAGACCGTGGCCCTCGCCAAGGGGTGGCGTGACCGACCTCGCGAGGACCGCTGGCAGGATCAGCCTCGCGAGGGAGGTTGGAGGGACCCGCCTCGCGAGGGAGGCTGGAGGGATCAGCCTCGTGAGGATCGCCCACAAGGCAACGCAGGCCTTCCTCCTCTGCCACCGCAGCCAAGGAGAAATGAAGACCATCATCAGGACGAGGGGGCTGGGGGCTTCCAGGAGCCGCACGCAATCGCTTGCATCCTGGGTGGAGCTCAAGCCCCAGCCTCTCAGCGCATCTTCAAGCAGTTCGCTCACGAAGTGAATGTAGTCCTCCCCAGGCTCGAAGCCACACGCCCCCTCAGGTGGTCAGCATGCGCCATCACGTTCAGCTCAGCGGATCAGCTCAAGTGCGCGGCCACAGCTGGAGTCCTCTCGCAATGTGCAAGTCACCAGGACCCTCATCGATGGCGGAGCAGGGCTCAATGTCCTGTCCGTCGAGACATTCATCAATCTCCAAGTGCCCTACAATCAGCTTCAGCCAACCAAGCCCTTCTCCGGAGTCACTGATGGTTCCACAGTTCCGATAGGGCAGGTCCGCCTTCCTGTCACCTTCGGGACGCGCGACAACTACCGCACCGAGCTCATTGACTTTGACGTCGCGCACATTAAATGCGCGTACAATGCCATCCTCGGGTACCCAGCTCTGGCCAAATTCATGGCGTGACTCATCATGTCTACAATGTCCTCAAGATGCCAGGAAGAGGTGGAGTCATCACGGTACCTTGTGAAGAGAGAGACGCAGTGTGTTCCTTGGAGCGTGCTTTTCAAGCCGCGTCAATTGAAGACCCAGAACACAGAGCGGAGGGCTTCGAGGAGGTCCCTAAGAAGAAGAAGACATCCTGGTCATAACCCTCAAGAGGCAGGCCCCTCAGAGTCCGCGCCCGTGTGGGCGCCTCCTGTCGCATAGATAGGAAGGCGCGCGACGCCCTCCTCGAGCAAGGCTCGGGGCTCTCTCTGGAGGGCCATCGACTTTGCTAAGCTCATGAGGGAGGCGCTCGGGCACCACTTGGAGGCGTGTTTCAAAGCACGTTTCCCTCAGGCAGGAGCAAGGCAAGGAGGACCAAACCCTCAGGAGTTCATCAGCGAGCTGCAAGAGTCATGAGTGGCAGCCGTCGCTTACCCGCCGTGGCTCCCCATCCGGGCGAGGATGGTGGGCTCTGCGTCTTCATCGACATACCAGGGCTCAACCGAGCCGCCTCTCAGGAGCGCCTCTAGCACTCGTGCGTGGGACGCTGCGAAGGTCCACCCCACAGCTATGTTTGCATGCCTTACGGCCTGCCGAACGCGGCTGCTGTGCGCCAGCGCCTCATGAGGAGCGTCCTGAGGCTCAGCGGCCGGCATTCCGATCTGGCCCGCAGAGATGGAGATGGTCCGCGAGGAGCCACCAGCGCCTCCGGAGCCTCCGGAGGCTCCTGGGCCTGGGGGCTCGTGAAGATCGGCTTCCGCAGCACACGACTTATGCTACTTCAGCATCCCTTCATCTTCAACATCATCTGGTGACATCCTTCGAGCTTCACTCTTCAGTTGGGAGCGCCCTCAGGGCTGCATTATTCCCAGGCCGCGTGGGTCCGTCCCTGCAGCATGTATCCCTTTTGTTCATGTTTTAGCTTACTTTATTGGGGGTGCCCCTCGGGCTGCGTCATCCCCAAGCCGCTCGGGCCCGACCCAGCGGTGTTCACCTTTTTCTGCACCTATCTAAATGAATTCCCTCCTTCATGGTTAACGCGCTTGACTTAATCGCCCGCTCGATTGACGCCAACTGATGGAGCTGCTCCCTAACGGCACGATGCTTGCACATGGGTCCGTCCCTGCAACATCAACAAACCTGGATGGCTGAGCTCTGGCCGCGGCAACCCCGCAGGGCGCCACCTCACCAAGCCTTCAGTGCCTCGTCACCCTCCCAGAGCAACCAGCAGCTGGCCGGCAATTGTAACGGCAAACTCTCGTTTTCCTTGTGATGAACTCGTAGGATCATTGTATGGAGCAGCGTCGGGTGAGGCCTTCGCAGCGTCTCCTTTGCTCTCGTCCGCGTGAACCGCTTGCATGTTAAAAGGGGGGTACCTGAGCATCGTGACTCATGGACTATTACTGGCTCTCCAGCCCTCACCTCCTGGCCTTGTCCACGGCATCGCGACCTGGCATACCAGCGACGGCTGAGCTCGCTCGAGGGCCGGGACCTGAGGACGTAGAGCACGAAGGGGAGCAGAGGCGAGAGGGAAGAGGCACGTGGGGACCTCGCCCGACAACTCCTCGCCACTTAATGCGCTGTGAACTGGCGCCGCGCCAAGGAGTAACTTCGACCCACGAGATAAGTCATCCTCCGGGAATACTAGCTATCGCAGCACCGACCTCGCACCTAATGCAGTCCCGTTTTGGCAACGTCGTGCTCCTTTCTCACCGAATGATGGCTGCTTGAGCGCTAAAGGGGACCTCCGGAGCATCGCGACTTAGGGCATCTTACTGGACCCCGGGCCGCTCACCTAGTGGCCTTGACCACGGCATCGCGACCTGGCATACCAGCGACGGCTGAGACTTGCCTTGGGAATGGGACCTGTCAGCGCAGAGTGTCAAGTCCTCGCGAGGTTCGAAAGGAGGAACTAAGCTAAGACGGGATGAGCATCTCGCACCGCTTCATGATAAGGGTCATATTAACAAATGGAGCTGCGGGCACCTTACAAGCCCCCACGGGGTGTGTTCTTCGATTCCTCGCAGGGAACAAAAGGAACAAATCCTAAAGAGCACTAACTAGGCGCATCTCCGCAAGAGACGCCATCATCAACAGTGGGCCGTCAGGCACTGGCGCCAACCCCATCCAGATCACCGGCGAAGGGAGCCTAATGCGCCCGCCCGGCTCCCAGCGCGGCTCGAGCTCGGGGGCTCGTAGCTGTCATCGCTCGTCTCCGGAGTCGCCAGAAGCTCGGCAGAGGTGCTGGACCCTCCGTCCCCTTCGCTGCTGCTCGAGGAGCTGCCGAGGGGGCGACCGGCGGGCCTAGTCCTCGCGACGACGACGCCACGACCGCCATTCTCGGGGCAGCATTCCAGCCGGCGTCCTTCCATGTCGAAGACCTTGAATAACATCAAGGAAGCGCCATCCTACTCCAGGTGGATCACAGGGGCGCCCCTCGTCCGGCAGACCCGGGCGATCTTGCCCCAGCCTCGGGTCATGAAGACCTTGCCCGGAGCGACGACCGCAACCTCCGCTCCGGTCGCAGGGGTGCTGCAGCCAGAGCTCGGAGAGCCCCTCCGCGGGATCTCGAAGGCGAAGGAGGAAGGAAGGCGAATCCAAGACTGAGGAGGCATGGCGGCGTGGAGCACAAGCTCTCGGGAGGAGCCCTCAGCATGGACTCCGGGAGGAACAACACGCACCGCCGTGACCCGCCGACGCCGGCGGCGGCATCGTCTGTGGCGCTCGGCGTCAACTCCTTCAGGGCCCTCAATGCGGGAGTACAAGGGCAGCGGGAACCCTGGCGGTGGCCGCTCGTGCAGTGGCCTCGACACCTCCTGCGGCACCCTCATCTCGGCAGTGAGAGAGCTAGCTGCTTTCTTGGTGAAGCGGATCGGGACCCTCTCGGGGGGCCTTTCCTTTCTCTTCCGCGGAGAACCGGCGGATCGGAGCCATTATCGCAATGTGGAGCAAGGGCAAGGATGGAGAAGAAGGAGAAGCGAGAAGAGATGGACTGGAAAGGCCCGCGCCGTTCCGTACATATAGCCGAAGGAGGCCAACCGTCGGCCTCCATGATCTCAGGTAATCATGACCCGTTTTGCATGCAGGGACTTGTCAATTCGTGCAGTTGCCGAGGCGTCGTGGGGAAGCAGGGACGCCCACGTCCAATCAACCGCCACGCAGCACCCAAGGCCGCAGGCTGTTGGGGGCCGTGGCGCTTCGCACTTGCCCCTTCGCTTCTCTACTAAGCCAAGTCCGGGCGTGCCTTGGGCCCAGGGGCTACTGTCGGCGTTCTGGGAACGGGGGTACCCAGACTTGCTCGCTCATGCCTGCGGCGTGGCTCGAGGAGTGGCCCAGTACGGCCCATCTTCATCAACACAAGCTCAAGACCCTCATGAGGGGCCAAGCCTCGCGGGCGGACGGCAGAAAGCTTCCTCAGGCACGGCCTCATCAAGCTGGCTCGCGAGGAGGCGGAGAGATCAAGGTGGGGTACCTCACGAGGTGTCCATGACGCAACCCATGAAGATCGAGGCCCGGTGGGCGCCAGGCGGGCGCCGGCCTACACAAAGTCCTTGTTTCCTCTTTGGTGCAAAGGGAGCAAGCGCAGGCAAGAGTATCAAGCAAAGGCAACCATTTCGGTGCAACAAGACCAAGACCAGTAGAACGGCAGGAAGAAGGTCATCGTGGAGCCCAAGCCGGCGTCACTGTCAATGTCTTTGGCAGGCTAGGACCGACTTTAGTCAGGATAAGTGTATTAGATGTTCCCCTTCAAAATGGCCAATTGTTGGCGCCCTTCCTGCTCAATATTTTGGAAGAGGACCAGGGCCTTGCTCTATAAATAGGACTAGCCACCACAGATTAGAGGCAATGAAAAGAAGGCAGAGGGGATAGAACCCTAGGAGGTGATAAGCGAGAGAAGAGAGAAGAGGAAGAACCTTATCCAGATCCACCACCACAAGAACTCCTCACCTCGCGAGGCAGTTCTTCCTTGTATTGTTCATCATCACCCCTTGAGGCAATCCAACACACCACAAACTAGAGTAGGGTATTACACCACAATGGTGGCCTGAACCAGTATAAACCTCGTGTCCCTTGTGTTGTTCTTCGTGTAGCCTAGATCCTTGCGAGGCGACGAGATGTAGGTAGGTTGGAGGTGAGATCTCCGCGTGCACACCATAGTTCGAACCTAGAGGGTCTGCCAGAACCCGAAATCCGACAGTCGCGCATCTTGTCCCAGGAGGAGATCGAGCCGTGCTGCAGGTTCAGGAGCCAGGAGCAGGCCCCATCCTTGAGAGTCATGGGAAACTAGTTCTCCATGACTTTTTCATCACCATTGGTCGCCTCGATGCTCAGCTCATAGAGCTGCAGGAACTCCGCGAGGTCGGCGGTGCCGTCGCAGCGAGGAGGCAGGTCTGGCTTGAACTTGCCTAGCCAGGCGACGCTACGCAGTTCAGGGGTGAAGGCGCGGCAGCCGGCCATGGTCGCCGGGGCTCGCTTCTGAGGCGGAGCTTGATCTTGGCGAGGTGCGTGCCGCGCCACCACAGGTGGCACGCGGTCTTGACGAGGCGGCGCGGGGAGCGCCTGCGCAGCTTCTCGCGGACGCGGGATTGCTTGGAAGCTTCTTTCTTCATGCGCGGGAGCCAGGCGCGGTGGATCACGCCGCAGAGGCGCGCGCCTTGGTGCCAAGGCACCGTCTTGGGGTTGAGGTAGTGGAGGCACGCCATGAGCCCCGTCGCCCGCAGCTGGTTGAGGGGGAGGCAGAGAGTGGGACGGCGCCGGAGAGCCCCCTGCAGCGCGGACAAGCTCGGCAACGCGGTCGAGCCACTCCTCATAGACGTCATCGACAGGGCGGTAGCGTGGGAGCTCGTTCACCATGAGGAGCGCGGCCCGTGCCTCCAAGGGAGCGCGGTGCGCGCGGGACGAAGAACTAGCAGGGGTGAGTGACGGATTGGTGGTGCGGCCGTCCTGCCGCACCGAAGGATGCAGCAAGGACGCCTGCTGCTCCTTCCCCGCCGGGCCGGTGGCAGCATTGGCGACGGGGACGGAGAATGACAAGGTGACCCGCCTACGGGAGCCGTCTGAGTGACGCGGGAGGAGAGGGCAGCCCGACGCTCAGCTCGTGCACGGCAAGCGTCCGCCATGGAAACGACGGAGTGATGGAGCAACGAACCGACAGAAGGGAAACTACGACGCACCCCTACCTGGCGCGCCAAATGTCGGATGTGGGGTTCCGGCTAACCCTTAAGGTTCGAACACTGGGGTGCGTGTGAAGTCTTTCCCTCCTACCGATCTATGCTCTAGCTCGCTAAGATCTCGCAGACGAACTCGACGAACTCACAACATAGAGACACAAGGTTTATACTAGTTCGGGCCACCGATTTGGTGTAATACCCTACTCGAGTGTGGTGGTGGTGGATTGTCTCTCGGGCTGATGATGAACAGTACAAGGGAAGAACAACCTCCTGAGGTTGAGATGTCACTACAAAAAAATACACTTCCGTGATGATACGTGTTTGTCACAGTAGGTATCGTTTTTTGTCATGCATGTACATCCATGAAAAATTTATGACAGAATCAAGATAGTCATACTGTCTTTGTCATAGAAGTGTTCCATGACATTACCAAAATTATCATCACGGACGTGTCCACTTCCATGATGATAAATCAAGCGTCACAGAAGTGCTTTCGTCAAGGGTGACCGACACGTGGCATCCACCGTAATGGAACGCCGTTAAGCTATCGAGTCGGGTTTTGGATGCGATAACCCGTTAACAGCCCCGACCAATGGGGATTTTCCACGTGTAAAATCATCGTTGGCTGGAGGAAACACGTGCGGCTCACCGTTGGGACAGTTGTCATCCGTTCATTGGACCGAAGTCGCCTATGATACGGCGACACGTGGCACGGCCCAACAAAGGCCCATTCCTGTGAAAAGGCCGGCCCGTTTGACTTGGTCAAAAGGTGGCGGCCCGGCCCACGGAAAGTCTGTTAATGGTCTGTTCGCATATAGCCCATTTACAACCCGCTAACCCAGGGCCCGCTACGCCCTATCCGAATAATGCCCAGTAGCGTCATCTGGGCCGTCCCATATGATTCAGCCCGTTTTAACTTCCGGCCCATGTGTGGCCCATGACTTCTTTCGGCCCATATGAGGACCTTTGTAACTCTTGGCCCATTAACGACCCGTGGTGAAACTGACCCGTAATGAACAGTGTATCACTTTATACCCATTAACGGCACGTTATTCCATTGGGTCGTTTCCAGCCCAAGTTATCTTTCGGCCTTCTCAGGGCCCATTGATTCTTGGGCTCATTTGTAGCATTCGGTTACATACCGCCTGCCATCGCTATTTTACGCCAGGGCCAAATTCAGCCTGTCGTTATAGCCGGCCTGCTTATGGACCGTTAATACGTTGGGCCGTTTTCATGTAAAAAAAACCTGTTGGGCTGTTTTCATAGAGTTGTCAAATACGGCCTATTAACGGCCCGTTATGGTCCACGAATAGTACGGCCCATGATTGGCAAAATGACGATACGCCCCGTAGAAGGCCCATGGATCCTACGGCCCGTATGAGGCCCATGGATAGTACGGCCCGTAGAAGGCCCATGGATCTTACGGCCCGTAGAAGGCCCATGGACCCTACGGCCCGTAGAAGGCCCATGGACCCTAAGGCCCGTATAGAAGGCCGATGGATCCTACGGCCCGTATAGAAGGCCAATGGATCATACGGCCGGACGAAGGCCCATGGATCATACAGCCTGCAGGAGGCCCATGGTTACAACAAATTGTGTTGCCATGATTATTTTGGCCTAGTTACCAAAAATAGGCTATTGTGGCCACTAGAAAAACACAGAAAAAGAACTGCAGTGACTACAAGCAAACAACTAAACAAGACAATAAGGAAATAAATAAGCAAGCAATTAACGCTAGCCTATTACTGCAATTACACATATTACATCCACTGGGCATCAAAGTTCGCCACCAGTGAAAATATAGGGAACAAAGCAGCATATTACATACACTAGCCATCAAAATTGGCCACCAGTGCAAATAAACGCGGCAGCAAAACAAGAGCATAACTGAAACAACTTCAGAAGAGCTCAAGAAATGTTATCCTGGGTATCCACCATGCTAGCAATAAGCTTAGCAAGCTGATTAGCTTTGTCCTGTTTGGCGCTAAAATCCTCCAACGCTTGCTGTTGCACCAGAAAGTATGCATATGAATGCTCCAGGGACTTCCGGAGTCCTTCCGCTTCTTGTCGCAGCACAGCCGATCAATGTCTTTCAGCTTGTAGTTGAGACTCAAGAAACCGAACTGATTCAGACAGTGAGTTTGAATAGCTTGTGCAGGCGGTAGTGGCCAGTAACCAAGACAGGACTTTGCGGTTGTCTCGCTGTCTTCAAGATAGTCTTCCTTAGCTGTTTTATCAGCTTTGTTGGAGACCAACAAGGATGTGTCACTATCCTGAACCTTATCTGCATTACTTCCTTTACCATTGCTTAATAAGGCACTATTCCCCAATATTCTGTCAGCATTCTAAAAGAAGAAACAAGCAGACACATAACAAGTTTAGCATGTACTAGTATATGAAACTCATTTCGGTGAACCAGTTCATTAGTAAGGTGGACAGGATTAAACTACAAAGTCTTCTATTGCCAAGTACTAGTACATAATAAAAGCATCAAACAAACATATATCTATGTCCTATGGTCACTGTATTGTCTTGCCAAATCAAAATAGAGATACGGTTCAAATCATATCAGTTCAAGACAAAGCAGCAGTGAAAGAATACAAAGCGTGGGAAACTACATGGCACAACAACATTTCAGATGGGTACCACGGGTCTACATGTACAACAACACTATTGGCTCTGTTGTGATGCTAGTAATGTGCATGATATAAAAGTCAACTGTATACACAATTGAAATTGAAATCAACAGAGCTATTGATGAGAGCAAACCTGTTAAAGAAACATGCATGAACATACCTGTTGTGCCATTGGAGTTTCGATTGGATCCTTCAATTTAAAAATAAGTTTGTATGAGTAAATACAGTGATACAAGAGCAAAGCAATCATAGTTAAAAAAGGCGTGCCTAAGCGAGCGCTTAAGCGCGCCTAGGCTCTAGGCATTGGCAAAACGCATTGCGCATAACTACGCATAATCTGTGCATAAGAATGCGCTTTGGTCAGTAAAGCGCAAGGCGGTGGCAAAACGCACAATTAACGCTTAGCACTTTTTTGAACTATGATAGCAATGGAATCTTAAATTAGAATAGTTGTTCTTCAGGTTTAGGCACTTGTTCTACATGAACAGAGTACAGTAAGACGCAAGAATAAAATACTGGCATCACCCGCTCCAATTCAAATGGCTGATAAACAGGAAACATAGTTGAATGTACAGAAATTGTATGAGAGACAAATGCAATAGATAGTGTGGAAAAAAGTGGGCAAGAAATAGTTGACATGTATATTGTTTAACTAAAATGGATAGCATGACATAATTTCACATATATGATGTCTATCTAAACTGGATAGCATAGCATAACATAATTCAAAGATATGATGAATAACTAAACAGGATCGCATGACATAATTCACCTACATGTTATCTAAGTAGTCAGGATCGCATCATTTAATTCACATATGTGATTTATATGCTAAACAGAGGGCATTCGATATGATGTCTGAACTAAGAACATGGTGTTGAATATTATGTATATGATGTCTAAACTATGCAATGCAAGACAATCGTATGCATGATATGAGCAGTATAACCGTGTCAAGTTAGAGCATACACCTCGGTGGGGAATAGGACTGGTCATCTATCTCTGAATCCATCTACGAGGAGCTATCGGGACCCAACAAGAGATCT
This sequence comes from Aegilops bicornis, assembly GCA_021605145.1. Taxonomy (NCBI): domain Eukaryota; kingdom Viridiplantae; phylum Streptophyta; class Magnoliopsida; order Poales; family Poaceae; genus Aegilops; species Aegilops bicornis. Next base: position 436,604,645 of record CM038673.1, on the reverse strand, counting down.
GCTTGACGGCTGTAGCATCGTCTACTCAAGGCCTTGTTTTCACTCCAGATTTTTCCATCTCCCACCCAAATGGCTGATTCACGGAAGAGTAGTTTAATGTACAAACATTGTCGACAAATGGAAATGTAATGAAGAAAAGGATGGGCAAGATATCATTCAAATATATGATGCCTGGTTAAACAGGATGGCATTGCACATTTCACATATATTATGGCTGGCTAAAAGACATGAGACCGCATAATTCCCATATATGATATAGAAACTAAGCAGGTGGCATTACGTAACATGTCTAAACTAAGAAGATGACATATATGATGTCAAAAGTAGGCCTTTGCAAGGCAACATATGCATGATATGACTAACATCATCATGCCAAGGTAGAGCAAACACCTTGGGGGGGGGGGGTAAATAGGAGTGGTCAGCGGCGTCTGAATCTGCCTCAGAACAGATATTTTCCTCTGGATTAGAATCTGGAGAGGGGTGGGGAGGGTTTGCCATTGAACCCACCATGGAGTGATGTCTGCATGACATTGTATTGCCGCGCAAAACTCTTCTCTTTTTCTCTACATGTTCAGCATGACTGTGTATGCATACGAAAAAATATGGTGAGATTATGTAAGGAGAGCATGCAGAAATTTAGAGTGATGGTAACAACCAGTGGATGGATCCAAAAATAATGATAGCTGGCTGATGATTGCTTTAAATTAATAAAAAGACAGATGATGATTGCGTTACTATTTGTTTCCCACCCAAGATGAACAACATATGCATACCCTAGGTGAACCAGATATTAGACAGACATACTATTCATTACTGCCTCGATATGTGCCCCACAACTAATTTAGAACTCAAGTTTGAACATTAATTTGGACCTGACTTGGGAGTCCAAGAGCTTAACAGGACGATAAAGTAGCAGGTAAGTTTAAGCAATGCATAACATAAGCAGAAACAAAAGAGTGCGACCTCTCTTGTGGACCCGTGTACTCCTCAGGTTCATCTGCTGAGTCGATGATGGTGATGCCGTTACGGTGGGTGCGTGGCGGGGAAGGAGATCTGAGGCGGCGAAAACGGTCAAGAGTCGTGATGTCTGGTTTGGTGGATGCTTCTATCGATGGAGCAGCTCAGGTGAGGTGGACGACGTCGCGGCAGGAGCAGGACAAACCACACAAAGTTCCCTTCGACACGTACCTGTAACTGAACTAATTCTGTAAGGGATCATTTGGCTTGCATGATTCTTAAATCGCAGGGATAGGAAAAACACCGGAATAGGATAGGAAATGCACATGGTAAACAGAGCATTTGTAAACACGGGATTTCTGTCAACTTGGGTGTTTGGTTTACAGGAATTGGAAGAGCAGAGGAATGCAAAGAAACATGGCCAAAATAAAGTGAAACCATATGAAAGCGTGTACAGTTAGAATATTATTCTGGCACTAATGCACTTGGTCTTGTTTTCATGCATAGGATTTTGAAAAGTAGGTCCAGGTGGATGTTTTGCTTCATTCCTTTCAACAAAATGCATGAATAATTGAATAGTAGAGTGCCATTGGAAAATTCCCTATTGCTATGTTTTTCTGTTGAACCAAAATAGCCCTAATGGATCGACGTGAATGTATAGTAATAAGTGATGCAACAAGTGTACAACCTCTTTGCCGTAGCTGTGTCGACCTCAGCATCATTGAGTTGGTCGCTGAAGCAGTTGAGGCAGAGGTGGCTGTCGGAGGTGTGGACGAAGATCCGAGGAATCAGAGACGGCGTCCGAGCCTTTGCTCTGTTGTGATGGATCATTACGTCGTTGGAGCAGCTCCGGTGAGCCGTAGAAGACGTCAAGGCTGAAGCAAAGACAAGATGACATCGTCAATCTCAAGTGGGATTCTAATAGCATCTCCAATAGATGATGTAAAATGGATGTAAACTTAACATCACCAAAAACCACCGACTACAACAGATGAGGTAAAACTGTTGACTCTGAACTTAATGTCGAAACTGAAATTTACTATGGAATATGAATACTCTTTCGGCCGAAACGGCATAATGGTAGCAGAGAGGCACTTGACATGTAGTTTAGGGAGGGCTCAGTTCATCTTCAACCTGCACCCCCGAGCCGCTAGCCACCACGGCCCCAGTAGCCGCCTCGCCGCCCAAAACAACTTCGCCACCGCCGCCTGCCAGCCCTCTAGGCCCCCGCCCCCACCTGAACCCTAAGATAGATAGTGGGGTACCACTCCGTGAGCCCCGTCCCGCTGCGGGTGGTTCTTCCTTAACTCGGTGAGCCCCCCTAACCCCAGAAAATCGATCGACCCAAAAGTCGATTGGTCGATCAAGTGTGGCTTAATCGGAGCAGAGCAGCAGCACGAGCAAGGGGAAGAGCAGCAGCAGCAGCTAGGCGAGCGAGCGATCGAGCGAGAGCCGGAGCAGCAGCAGCAGATCCGGCTGGTATGGACGTCGCTGCCAAAGGGGCCTCGCACTGGGGGAGAGCCGCCGTGGAGATGTCGCCCGTGGCGCCGGCTTCAAGGTAACCGCTCCATGGGGGTGCGTGATGGAGCACCGTCGGCGCCGGGAGGTCAATTTAAGGAGAAGGTGCGATGCGATGAGTGTACAACCTCTTTGGTGGCCCCGAGTAGGCCTCGGCTTCGTCCGAGGAGTCGGTGAGGATGTTGCGGTTCCGATGGAGCAGGTTAAGGCGGCGCTGTGGGGATGGAGCAGCCGTGATAGACGAGGCGATCGTCGGAGCAGCTCCTTGGAGGTGGAGGACGGGGCGGCTGAACCGGCGGGACGGTGGGATGGACGACGGATCCTCATCCGGGGAGGTGGACGAGGGACGTCGAGCTGTTGCGGTGGACGACGTCGTTGGGGAAGAGGCTCCGGCTGGGCAACAGTGATGTGGTGGACGAAGGAGGGTGGGGTTTCGCGGCTGGAGCGGAGAGGTTATGGTGGCCTGGGATTTTGAATGGTGAAAAGGGGGCGATGGGAGGGGGTGAAGCATGACTTAGGGACGCGCTTGTCCAAAATGTAGGGTGTGTTACAAAAGTACACCCCACCGATTTGAACTAGCGACCCTTTCTGCTCAGGGTTAGAAGGGGGATTTCGCGTGTCAGGATTTGGCAGCTGGAGGGAGTTTTCGCGCGCGTTGTAAATTCGGGATAGCAAGGCGCGGGTTGTGAAGGCGCCAGTTTTGGGAGCATGATTTCTGAATTTTCGGGATATAACAAGATGCGGGTTGAATTTTAGGGACAAGCCTAACGTGTAGTAATATTGTACTTGTACGTACCAAATCAATTCGCACTTCCCTCAACCAAAAGAAAAGCGAAAAAATAAAACTATTCACACCACACAAAGAGAAAGTCTTGCCCCGTTTTACTATTAAAATGCTATTCAAAGCTACTCCCTCCTTCCATCTATATAGGGCCTAATGCGTTTTTTGATGCTAACTTTGACCAAATATTACAGCAATGATATATGACATGCAACTTACACAAAGCACACCGTTAACTTCGTCTGTGAAAGATTGTTTCAATGATATAATTTTCACATTGTGCATGTCATGTACTATTAATCTTGTCAATAGTCAAAGGCGGTCTTAAAATTCTCATTACGCCCTATATAGGTGGAAGGAGGGAGTATGAATCCATGTTATGTATGATTAAATTTTTTCGCTTGCTGTATAATGCATGTAACCTACTCATACCAACATTTTAGTGCATTCCAAATGTCTATACTACTGCTGCAATTCGAACTAAATTTGAATTCGTTTCTCTATTTCAATAAGAATCTACAATCATGATTGTTGCCAACTTCAACCATCATTTGTGTATTACCTTAATAACACACCACATGATTGCTATAGAGATAGATATGAACTATGTGTACTACATGAACTCGAATTCTATTTTTTGAATACACTTGATGTTGATTCCAAATAATAGTACATTTGATGTACTAACTATATATTCATAATTTAAACCATGTTCCATATATACATCGTGTTTATCACACAAAGTATAGTGCCCCGCCCCCTACATTATGACAAGTATTTAGACCTGAGTTGCAAAAGCCACACATTAGCCCAAATTATAATCAATGTTCCACATTATGATATCTTCTTCAAGTATCCGTATCCACTTTTTTATGATGAATTATGATCTTTGTTCGTCTTTTACACCTTCACGATCCTCTTCTATTTGTAGCTAGCTAGCTCTAACTTTCTATCGTGCATGCACACGCCCACCCCCCTCACACACCCTTAGTGTCCCCTCCATCATGCACGTTCATTATTTCTCTTTAGGCCGTCTACCAGCGATGTGTGTAGGCCCCCGGCTCCTTCTTTTTGGCACACACCGGTCGATATACCTCTCTAGCCAAGTGTGCCTACAACAAACACATATATACTTCCCCTCTTCTCTTCTCACCGTCCATGGCCCCATATGTCCAATACGATTCCACGCAGGTGCACACTCCTGCCCCTCTTTTCATTCATCACATGCTCGCACACTCCTCCCCCCTCGACATGGTAGGCCTCTCGCACAACCTCCTAGCCACACCCTCTCCCCCTGTCTACCTCTCCGGACCTTATTTGCTTCTAACACATGCAGGCGTGTATATGAACTGATCTCCCTACATATAGCCAGGTCGACTATAGTTCGTTTTCACCAAGCACCGATACACTTACCTCGCTAGTTATGTCTCTCCTTTTCTCGGACACACGACGGTTGATCTTCCTATGTAGTTACGCATGCTTACCACAACCATATCTTCTCCCCTCATCATCCTTAAATACCTCCCGACCCGTCTCTCACACGCACGTGCATAGACAAACAGACATCCCCCGCCCTCTCTTATTGATATTGCACTCATACCCTCCGTTTGTCTAGCAGGCCTCTCCCACCATTTGTGAGACGCCAGTCCACCACCAACCCTCCGACGCTCTACCTTTGTCTTTTCCCCAACCTTATTCCTCTGCTACACATATCCATGGATGTCGATCGATCTCCCTCAATACATAGCTAGGTCTCTCTCCTTCCCCACACATATACTCGTCGACCGGTCTCGACCCCCCACACACACACACACCAATAGTCGAACGTTGTAGGTAGGTATCCATCCCACGGAGAAGAACTGCACCTCTGCCCTCTCAAATTCCAGTAGGCCAGCCGCCCTGTATCTTTGGCGTGGGCAAACACAAATTCGATGGCACTATTTATCAATCGCGCAGCCACACACTTCATCCATGTTTTCAATTCTATCGATATCTCACGTCCATGACTCTGTTTCACACAGATTGCATATGTTACATTTTTCTGATTGAGATATCATCAACACATTGCCTCTGTTTCGCACAAACCATCTCTCTCACACACACACCCACGTACGTACCTGCACCTAAAGAATAAGTGCACGCAGGACGCACGCACTCACGTCTCGTTCCCGGCCACACCCGCGCGGGTACACGGTGGAGTTCGCTTTCAAGATTTAAAAAAGGCAGCCCACGTGATAATTTGACGTGTGTAGCGGTTGTTTACTCAAAGGAGGGTCGGGTACCACGCCTAGAATATAAAACGATTGCCGTGGGGAAAATGGAAAAATGGGTTTGTCTCTCGTCACACCATCTCACACAAGGCTGCTGTGGCCTCTCTCTCTCAGCGTTGGTCAGTGATCCGGCCGCATCCCATCCGTCGGCGGAAAGGGAGGATGTTGTCGGATTTCGGGTTCCGGCAGACCCTTGAGGTTCGAAAACTGGGGTGCGCGCGGAGATCCAACCCTCCACCGTCTCGCTCCTCGCCGAATCGCTGGGACCTAAACTACTAAATGGAACAACACAAGAGACACGAGATTTATCTTTGGTTCGAGGCCACCATGGTGGTGTAATACCCTACTCCGGTGTGTGGTGTGGTGGATTGCCTCTTGGGCCGATGAGGATCAATACAAGGAAGAACAGCCTCGCGAGGGTACATTCTTGGCGGGTGTGATGAATCGCTGCTAAGTGGTGTTCAGTTGCTCTAGCTACTGGTTTCTTGAGGAGGATCTGGGTCTCGATCTTTCTCTGGCTCTCTTCCAGCTGCCCCTCTTTTTCTCTTTTCTCTACCCTGTGGGTGGCTACTCCTATTTATAGGCGAAGGCCCTGGGCCTCCTCCCAAATATTGAGC